>CAVNZG010000141.1:0-51000 GCA_963693315.1 Diogma glabrata
TAATTTAAGAACTGAGGATGACGTAAGTCGAAATCGATATTCAATAAAATAAAACATCAAATTCAAATTGTTACTATAAGGAAGTTTATATTATTATTAATAAAATAAAAAATTAAAAATAAACATATAAAAGAGCATATTTTTAAATATTGCATTTTAATTCAAAAGTGACAAAAGCACACAAACAGTGAATAATATGGAAAACCATAATAACACATATAGTCAACATTTCTTCTACTCGTTTGTCAATTTTTTATAAGCGATGGCCGATTTTATGAAATCCAAATCCTGATTTGCTGCTGCTGTTCCATCTATGCATTTGAACCATATTTTTACATACAACATAATCAGAAAAATGCAAACGTCTCGAACTTTATTTAAATCTCCAACTGCAATATCATACTGATTACGAAACATATATATCTTCAGGAGATAAATGGCTTTAGCCATCCAGCGGGCGTGACTTGTCGGATCTGGACGTTTGAATTTGTAATTCTCAATGGTTTCGCCAAGAAAAATCAATGTAACTTCCAAAAATTCTTTATAATCCTGCGTGGGTGTGATTTTTTCAACTCTTCATGACAAAATATTACTAGAGCTTCACACGTGTGTTTTGGTATTTTGTTTCCCAGTTTTTTGTCCGATTTTACACTTTTGAACATTTTTGGATTAATTTTACCACCGTCCCATGCCTTCTAAAATTTGTTGAACAGCGAAACATCGGGTGTTGTGGTCTTTCCAAATTTGAGATCATAAACAGCCCGTAGTAACCGTAACTTCTTTTTCGATATCCTTTCAATTTATTTTTTTTCATTGTTTTGTTTTAATGCTGCGCATGCAAGCATGCATTCATTTTTTCTGGATTTTCACTGAAATTTTTTTTTTTGGATTTAAGAAGAAGAAATTCGATAAAAACGCTTTCCAAAGATCGATTTCAACATACTTAGGCTCGTTGGAATCGTAAATTAATTAAATTTTAATAAAAAAATTAAAATTATGAGATATATTATGTTTTAAGATGATTATATCTGATAAAAATAAAAAATCCTTTTATTCTGCTAATTTTCATATCTTCGACGCCACTGCGCGGTGGGTAATTATTTTCCGATTTCAGTAAAACTGCATAAACTTCATATTCGAATCAAATGGAACATAATTAGTCGGTGGGAGGGACAAAAATAACAACTTGATAAGTTAGGTCATGTCTAATATATATATATATATATATATATATATATATATATATATATATATATATATATATATATATATATATATATATATATATATATATATATATATATATATATATATATATATATATATATATATATATATATATATATATATATATATATATATATATAAATATATATATATATATATATATATATATATATATATATATATATATATATATATATATATATATATATATATATATATATATATATATATATATATATATATATATATATAACGATATGAGCTATACCGGAAATTACTGTCACTCTCACGGTCGCATTTTCCGACCTACACCAAAATAATTTTCTGTGTATGTTTCGGCAAATAATGTCTTGGACAAGCTCGTGAACTGGCCATATCCGGGTACCGGTTAAGCGGCTAGAGCCTAAAAAATCGAATAATCTAGGGCGCTATAACTTCCGTTTGAATCATAATATTTTAATAAAATTTATAAATATTGAATATTTGAATCTTTTTTTATCATTTTTATCCAGATGACAACCTTGGCGTTTCAGGTTCTTCAAAAATCAGCTGTTTTAAAAATTTACTAAACTTTGCTGTCCTTGATCTAGCTGAAATGGCCAAGCTCATATTTGAAAACTTTTCTTCACGTACATAAAATATAAATCTTTCCAAAATTTTCAAAAAAAATAGTTCAAGTCTAACGGTTGAGACCCTAGGGCTGTTGAAATGAAAACAAACGCAAAAGGCAATGCTTTCATCATGTTTCAGTTTATGTTATTTAAATTCATCTTAACTTTTAAAAATACTTTTAAACTATAGCCTCAAATTTCAGCTTTCTAACCCAAAAGGTTCCATTTTTATAAGCGTTATAATGCACCCCTTACGAGAAAAATATCAAGCCATTTAATACCATAGAAAAATTATCAAAATCTCTTTTGTTTTTATTTTTTTTTACTAAGTAACCGTTTGAAAAACGATTAAATAAGAACAAAAAAATACAACACAAAGATGATTTTGAAATAAAATGGTTTGATAATGTTTGATTATAAATTATGTGTGATGGTATAATTGTAGTTGTAACGTAGTTCATTTGATCTTTGGTGGATTTAATATGTTATTAAAAGTAGTTTGAACCTACTTAAATAAAACTGTTCCGAAATTGTATTGATGGAGTTAGTTCGGATAATGTATTTAATTTGGTTCGATAATTTTTTTGAATTATTCTGTTTCTACTTATATTTTTTATTTAAACTAATCTGACTTATCTAATTTTATTTGGACACAAAACCGTCTGACCCCGAAATCTACCTATTTCTAGCGGATATACCTGCCGCTGGGATTTTTTTGTATTCAAGTCTTAAAAAATAGTCAAAATAAATCTTAAAAAATCAGCTGCGTTTTATTTTAGCTTTTGCCAAGTCTAATAAATAAAAAAAATAGTTGAAAATCAGTTGATATTTGCTTGAATTATCGATGCGACACGTTTCAAAAAAGTCGTTTTGAGAAAAACTCGTTGGTGGTGACGGCAGAAAAAAAAGTGATTTTCTGGTATTTTTTTGACGGGGATAATTAAGGAATATGGGAGATATTCAATATTGTTTTCATAAATTTTTATTGAAAGATATTAAATATTAACAAAGTTATTGGCTTCTACAAACAGAGCGAGATAGAATTGCAAAACCGGATTCATTCAATAAAATGACTGTGACTCAGTTAATTTTTGAAATTTTGACCCTAAATTTCATACATATGTTTTCGAAGGTATAATATTCAAATAACCACAAAAAAAATTTCACAGTACCGTAGCTATCTCTTTCAATGTGATTTTATTGAACTGTATTTATTTTTGATAAATAAAAAAGTGTGTTTATTGACCTAGTGGCTAGCACTCTGGACTTCAAACTCGGAGGACCCGGGTTCAACTCCCATCTAGGTTAAAGTATTTTTAAGCAAAACATTAACAACCATCAAAACACCGTTTTCCAATTAACCCGATATTATAGTCAACTTCTATAATTGATAAATTGGAAAAAAGTAGGCTGTCACGGGACACACCCAGCAGATGTGAAAAAAAAGTTGAAAGTAAAATATATAAAATAAATTTTTTTAAATTTTACAAAACAAACAAAAACACATGTTAAAAATGCCTTTAACTGGAACCAAATTCTGAAAACCCCACAAGAACTGCACGTACCTGACTACCTGTTACGTAAAATAGCTATTTACTTCACAGGAAGATCTGTGGTCTACGACGCCGAAGCAGTTTCAAAGAAGTACAATATAACAGGAGAGATGGGAGGACCACTCCTTAGACCACTGCAATGGAATATTATGCACAATGGTGTTCTCAGAGTACGTGTACCAAACAAACAACACGATTATCGGCTATGCAGATATCATTGCTATAGTTGTAGCCAAGAACCTTCCGAATATTATTGCCAACTGTATCCAGACCATAATCAACGTTAGAGCATGACTGAACAATACAGGACTAGGGTTAACCGATCAGAAAACAGAAGTCATACTAAAGAGTAGCTTTCTTTAGTCAAAATTTTTCTTTCTTTAAAATCTTTAGTCAGACTAAAATGGAAAATCGTTTGTTTTTTTCAATTAAATCGCGCCTATAGATGTTTCACATCAAAAACTATAGCCTAATCACCCATATAAAACTAATAGATTAAATTAAAAAGTCTTTAAATGAAACTCAATCATAAAATTGAAATTAATACAGATGAGGGACACTTGATGGCACCCTACGCTAGGAACATATACGGGACAAAAATAAAATAAAAGAAAATCAGTATTCCAATCAGTTCAAAGTCAAAGAATATCTCGACATTTCTATACCAATGGAAAGTATTCTAGCTATAAAAATATAGTTAAACAAATAATATAGCTTCAAATTTGTTTTTCTAAAACATTTTCAAAAATTTCTGCTAGGAGTTTTGAAAGAACAGGCCCTATTGGGAAACAATTTATTAGTTTATAAAATGTAAAATAGTAATATTGTTCCACACATTTTTATACATCATATTGATAGTTTGTTTTTGTAACCGATGCACAAAAAATATTCAATTTTGTACTAGAATAGAATAAAAGAAAAATCTACTTTTCCGCACAGACCACAAAATATTTTGTATGCCTGGCACGCACGCCGCCTGCATGTGAGATTTGTAGTTAAATATATCCTAAAAATAATATTTTTATAGTACTAAAATATCAAAATAATAATTTAAATAACTTACCATATAGTAAAAACAGCTTAAACACAACCCGAAATCATTTGAATTGCAAGAAAAAACAATTATTTTGGGTTTTCAAAAAAACCAGTTGTCAAAATTGTAAACAGCTGTTGCTTTGATTACTATGCTTTTTAAAAAGCCGTAGTTGGATTGTTATGTTTATTTTGTCAGTTTAGTACAATTTAGCAGCGAGCTAGTATAATTTACAACTATTACAACGAAGATGGCGCACTTTAATTATTTAAATATCTTAAATTAGTTCATAACTTTGTTAAATAAATGATTAAATTAACAATTAAATAAATATTTATAAATTTTATGCATTTGTTACAAAAAATAGTGTGTAATACTAGTGCGAATGCGTTTTCCAAACGCGGGTGATTGCAGCACTCGCTACGCTCTTGTTGCAAACTAACTCTTGTTTGGAAAACGGAATCCACTAGTAATACAATCTAATATTCCGAATCAATATAATTAGTATTTATTATTACATATTATTTATTATTACAATATATTGTTCAATTTTTAACGATAAAAATGATCTTATTTGAAATATCATCAATAGTAACATTTATTTATTAAACGACCAACAATTTCCTTCACTAAATTGTAAATATTTAAATGAAAATTTAATAAGGGTTCAAACAAAAAGGTTATTTTATATTTCTTTCTTAACTAAAATCGTCTCCCGAGGGAGATATAATTTTTTTAAACGTTTTCGTTCTCGTCGTTTAACAAAATTGTTGGATAATCGAAAAAAATTGTTATTTCGGTTTTAATTTTGTATTTATTTATTAATAGGAGTATTATTGATGGTATGATTCGAATTTCGCGATATAAAATTTTATATATATTATGTTACACTGAACCCTGTTTTTGTGTGGAATTTTTACAAAAAATTTAATTTTCATCAAGAAATTGAATCATAAATGTTGAAAAGTAACAGAAACTTAAATTTCTATTCTGTTAAGTTTTAATGTATTTTATTTCACAGTCAACATTCAACAACGCATACAATATGACAGGAAAAACAACAACCAATTTCTTTTATACAAAAGCTACAAAAATCCAGACATCAAAAATTCATTTCATTTTACAGTTTTTTGTAAAAGATGGTCTTAAAAATAGTACATTTTGCTACAAGAGATGAAACAGCGCTTTTTTTGAGTGAAAACTTGTTCACGAGACGCGTTAGCGTCGAGTGGGACAATTTCACGAACGTAAAACGTTTTCATCTCGCGTAGGAAATGCAATTTTTTCTATGATAGTATATAATATATAATCGATATTTATTTTGTCTATTTAGAATTTGGAGACGATTTAGCATTCAATTGGAATTTAGTCCAAATTAGAAATCGACAACATAACAATCAAAATTCATATTCTATTTTTTCATGGCTGCTTTGTTTTAAAAACTTTGTAAAATTATATGAAAAACCATAGCAACTATAATTTGTTATTCTTTTTACACTAGTGGAAACAGAATCCACTTTCACAGGACGTGATGAAAATAGACTTTTCTTCATATGCTATCATAGAAAAAAGTATTGTTCTATAGATAAGAATTATATTTCGTGTCAGACAAACGACGTGACTTAGATGTTTTGTTAGTATAATGAAAATCATAAACAAAGTTTTTCATTAAAAGTCTTTAAATTTGTCCTATTTTTTCATTCGTTTATATGGGAAAAAGTCATTTTAAACTGCTCAGACTTACAAAGTGTTTAAAAATTATAATATAATAATAAATAAAATGTTTTGTGAGATGAAATAAGTTAAATTTAAGTATGAAATTTTTAAAAGTTATGAAAAGACATGAATTAATTTTGTTTATCCATAAAATAACATTAAACTGTCGGCAATCTACTTTTGAAGAAAAACGTGTTCTAGACCGAGTTGTGAAAACTTGACCATTTTTGATTTTCCTGAAACTTGGCATATCAGTAGTATGAACAAAACAAAAACTACAACTTATTTTACAATTTTTTTAAAGTGCATGGTTTGAGCAAAGGGGCTCCCCAACATGCATGAAAAATGAAATCAAACTTTTTTTTGTTTGATAGCTGATTAGTTAATCGTTTGAAAAAAATTAATTATTTGTTTTTGTAATTAATTTTAAAACTAAAATATAAAAAAAAACTTTTTTAAGCTTAGGGTCGAAGATCAATTGGAATTGAATTTATTTTCTTTAAACAGTTCTATTCTTACTCTAAAATGTTTCAAATTTACAAAGAATAATTCGTGTTCTTGAGATATTTAATTTTAAAGATTTAAGTCCGACTAAAAATTCTTATTTTTCATAATTTTTTCAAAAAACTTCCATTAACAAAAAATTTTAACTTCCATTAAAATTTAACTTTTTTTTTAAATAGTTCTATCCTTACTTTAAAATATATCAAATTTACAAAGAGGCGTTAATTCGCGTTCTTCCACCCTACGCTTAAAAAGTTTTTTTAATATTTTATTTTAAAATTTATTACAAAAACAATTAATTAAGTTTTTTTCAAGCGATTAACTAAAATCACCTATCACACAAAAAAAGTTTGATGAAATCGCTATAGCCGTTCTTGAGCAATTTAATTTCAAAATTACATCGGATTGGCAGAGTTTTCATTTTTCATGCATGTTGGGGTCCTTTGCTCAATCTATGCACTTTATGCAAAATGCAAAATAAGTTGTATTTTTAGGGTTCCGTTTTTTGAACGGAACACTATTGGTGAGAGTAAAACGTGTTTTTCACATTATTTCGATTATCTCGAATACTATAAACTAAAAACTATGCAAATCATTTAATGTTTTTGACATTATGTTTTTATAATTTATATTTTGTTTACAATTTATTCTTCGACAGCTTTAACATATTGCATAACGAAACCATATATCATTACCTGTACCTCGATTCTGGTTCTGTGAGATAAAATGAAGTGAAATGGAATTATTGTTTATCTCGAATTTTGATTTCTCACAAAATAATTCCATTCCACTAATTGGTATTCTCGTTCTCTTTTCGAGATATTGGAATAATGGTTTTTCTAAATCCATTAAGTATGAACTTTAGTGTGCATATTGTGATGTTTTATATGTTGGGTAAATCGGTTGAATTTTTTATAGTCGTTGGTCGGAGCATTTAAAATGCTTTAAGATTGTGAAATAAATCTTCTAGTTTGCTAGAATTTATTTTAAATAACCTTATTATTTTAAGTTTTTGAAATATGGAATGTTCCCTAATAAAACTTCAAATTACAAATTGATGTAATTTTTTCCTCACAGACTTTCTAGTTTTCTATTATACTTTATCATCATAGTTTAGTTTTAATGTTTTTTGTTATTAACTTGATTAACGCGATTTTGTTTGTTGTGATTAGCCGGTACATCTAACGAGGAGGCGATTAATAAAAATTTTAGGGTTCCAGGGTTAGCATATTTATTATATTTTTAAAGTTACGTTTGAGTACTGTGGACAATATAGCCTACTTAATAACCTAAATTTTGTTGATGCTGTTCTTACCTAAAATATAATAAACAACTTCAAATTGAAAAAGCTTTCTTTAAGTAATTTTTTGAGTGACAATCTAATCAATGTTACAAAAAATAGTTACTGCAACTGTCTGTACAAATTACATTCCTTTGATTTATTTACTATTTATTAATTGTCATAGATCGTGCAAACTGGAAACGTGTATTTTGTTTCCAATTTTCCTAAAAGCAAATTAATTTTCTATTAAATTTTCATCCAGTCACGTTTTAACCTTATCATGTTTTAATATCATTGCACTACTAATAACTACATATTTTATGCATTCAAGTTGAATAACTAACCTCATAAATATATTCATTGTTCTTTTTAAGTAATTTTGAAATTTAGTTACAAAAGAGTTGATAAATATTATTCTAAATTTTCATTGGGGGTTTGTTAGTCAATATTTTCATTCTAAGTAGAAGATTATGTAGCTGTACTATTATATAAATTCCCTATGTAAGTATAATCAACTGAAAAACGACAAATGCAAAGAATTGCTGAAGGCAAATTTGCTTTGAAAATTTATTGTTTGTTTATGCTTTCAGAAAAAGTTGTAAAATTTTCCATACCAAATAATGTGTTGATTATAGAAACAATTATATTTAATCTCTTTTAGTTGTGGGTTCAACTACATGTGTTTTATTATTTCAGATACCATATTCGTTTTAATTGGTTGATATTGTGAAATGATAACGTTTATTTTTACAAAGATATTCATTTATACAATCGTCGCAATAAAATAAGTTCCTCCATAGTTTCAAAAATGTGTTTTACGTTTTTTGACCGCAGTTCACTGTTTCAATACTCACATTTTAGAATGGTGGATATTGAGGTTAAGGACTTTCATTAAAATTTGATTCATTTGTTCATATTTCTTGTGTAGCTTCACGAGATGCAAAAGTCGTCTTTTTTGTGTATTGACATTTGTTCATGCGACATTTTCATGAAAAAACGTTTTCCTCTAAGGTAGGAAAATCTATTTTTTCTATTATTCGAAAATAATTATAAATATAGTGGAAATGAAACTTTAGGCGCCGTGATGCCAGGACTTAAGTTTGTGTGAAGGGTTTAGTATATAGTTTTTAGAAGAAGACTGATGTTGCAATTGTTTTTAGTTTTATTATAAAATCCCGGTATGCGTCACTAAAGTTAATGAAGTTTTAAATATTCTGTTTTATTGTTCCTATTCAATCAACGAAGAACTTTTATAAAAAGTTGTCTGACTGAATCCGACTTCAAACAAGTTCGACTAGTTGATTATTGCATATTAGAAATATTTAGCATTACAATGCAAATACAAAAAATATGAAGGAGCTGAAATCTCACACACTGAAAAAAAAATGTCCTATATCCAATCGAAATGCACTTGTCTCAACCTTACCGTGCGGTCAGATATGGCAAATCGAACTACGAAATTGCTTCAACAACTGTACAATTATAAACTGACGTAGTTGAGACAATCACACGAAATATTTATGTGAAAATAAAATATAGTTAATCTCAAATACTTAAATTTTAAAATGAAAAAATATGGAGGGGCTGAAATCTCACAGCTCTGAGATATCAAGACTTCGGTCTGGGTTAAAGATTTTGATATAGTTTTCGACAAAAAACTTTTATGAGGACATTGTTTTTAGTTTTGGGCAGCGATGTATATCAAACATAACTCTTTGTTAAAGTACAAGTATTTTTTATCTTTGTTTAGAAATTTATTACAAAACTAACACGAAACATCAATACGTTGCCGGAAAATTGTAATCAAAATTCCAAAAATATTGTTAAATTAAATAAAATCAGACTTTTTTCAAAATTCCAAAAATATTCCAAAAATTAGAATAAAATCAAATATTTAAACTTTTTCTAAATTCCAATAATATTCCAAAAATTCTTAACAATTTAATCTTTTCCAAAATTCTAAAAATATTGCAAAAATTATTACAAATCAAAAATTCAAACTTTTTTCAAAATTCCAAAAATTATAATAAAATCAAAAATTTAAAATTTTTCAAAATTCTAAAAATATTCCAAAAATTCTTACAAAATCAAAAAATGAAACATTTTTCAAAATTCTATGTATATGTATAAAATTCAAAAATTCTATTTTTTTCAAAATTCTAAAAATATTGCAAAAATTATAACAAAATCAAATATTGAAACTTTTTTCAAAATTCCAAAAATATTCCAAAAATTAGAATAAAATCAAATATTTAAACTTTTTCTAAATTCCAATAATATTCCATAAATTCTTAAAAATTCGAACTTTTTCCAAAATTCTAAAAATATTGCAAAAATTATTACAAAATCAAAATATGAAAATTTTTTCAAAATTCCAAAAATTATAATAAAATCAAAAATTAAAAATTTTTCAAGGTTCTAAAAATATTCAAAAAATTCTTACAAAATCAAAAATTAAAACTTTTTCCGAAATTCTAAAAATATTGCAAAAATTATTACAAAATCAAAAATTGAAATTTTTTTCAAAATTCCAAAAATTATAATAAAAACAAAAATTTAAAATTTTTCGAAATTCTAAAAATATTCCAAATATTCTTACAAAATCAAAAATTAAAACTTTTGCCCAAATTCTAAAAATATTGCAAAAATTATTACAAAATCAAAAATACAAACTTTTACAAAATTCCAAAAATATTTCAAAAACTATAACAAATTCAAAAATTTCCATGTCCAATTTCATTTAAAACAGCTACATTTTTTTTCCAAAAAATTGGCTAAAAAAATGAATGAAATCATTTTTTGACACACTTGACATTATTTTTTGCCAAACTTATAATGCCATAATTCTCTATAATAATAATAAAATATCATGTCATACAAACTATTAATTTTATTTTTTTCTAAAAAAATTGGGTAAAAAATAAATAAAAACCTTTCTTTTGACACACTTGACAACATTTTTTGACAAACTTATAATGCCATAATTCTCAATAATCTTATATATTAATACGCTAGAACAAAACTTTGTGGAGCCTAAGGCTTTTTTATTCGCAGATGGATTCATTTCAAATTTTCACAGCTAACTGATATTAGTGTAACCTATATTCGGATTCGGATTCACACAAATCGGATCATAAATAAAAAAGTTATTATATACGGAAAACTTTTTATATACAAAAGCATTATAAGTTTACATACATATAAAAACGAAATTAAAAATTTATTTTATTTTTTTATATTTTCTTTTTTATATATTAGCGAACAACGAACAACAAAAACGAAACTTTTTTTTCTCATTCATTTCAGTCGTCTTTTGTCTTTGAACAAGGGACGGTTTTCGAGTCGTCGGAATAAAAGAGATTATATGCGTAATATGCGTAATAATGTTGATTTTATGAATGATATTTTATGAATGATATTTATGATGATATTTTATGAATGATATTTTCTTTTTTATATATTAGCTATCGAACAACGAACAACAAAAACGAAACTTAAAAATTTATTTTCTTTTTTAAATCATTCATTTCAGTCGTCTTTTGTCTTTGAACAAGGACGGTTTTCGATATTATTTCGATTATTTTGTTTATTGATATAAAGGTATTTGATAATTGATATAAAGATATTTGATATTGATATAAAGATATTTTGTTTGATATTTAATTTATTTGATATTGATATTATTTGATATTTTTGATATTTTATTTATTTGATATTTTTGATATATTGATATATTTATTTATTTCGATGCCAAGACCACGTCGTAAACGTTTGGATGTGAGTGGTACATCGAGTCGTCGGAATAAAAGAGATTATATGCGTAATATGCGTAATAATGTTGATTTTATGAATGATGAAATGAATGGTAATAATGATGGAATGAATGCTGAAGCTGATGTTGTTGTGAATGATGAAGTGAATGTTGATGATATGAATGGTGTCATGAACGGTGTCATGAATGGTGTCATGAATGTTGCGAATGAAGAAATGAATGATGATTTAGAATTGAATGTGGTGAATGATGAAATTCTCTTTGTAATTTTGAGAGATTCGTTCAAGTGTGCTTTGAATGTGATTCCAGGTAACTTTGATTCGCATGTTTGTGGTGCTTTGGATATGAGTTGTCGTTTTTGTCATGCCAAACATTTTGCAAGAGAAGTTACTTCAATTCTCTAATATTTTCGAAGGATTGAATTCAAATGATAATGCTATAAAAAAACGTTCTAAAATTTTTCTTTCAAATATTCGTTCCTATAATTCTGCATTTGCAATGATCAGTTCTGAATATAATATAGCGGATTCTACTGCACGTGGTATTTATCATTTTAAAATTCATAATATTTTTTATCATCGTACTGGTGCTTTAATTCCTGCTTATGGTCGACCCCCAATGTATGCACAATTATATTTTTACTAGGAGGGCCCGGCGTGTTTCGCTACGCTTATAAATAAAGTTTTTGCGTAGACATTTTGTTGACGTAGAAGCAATGATTTCAAAAAGTGGTAATGAGAAATGCTAGCATATAATTTTTAATTTTTCTTTTTAAATATATGTTGATACCTCAACAGATAAAAATATATCAACCAACCCAGCGGAAATCAATAATGCATAATAATGCATAATAATGCAAAATTGCATTATTATATTTAATTAATTTTCTTTATAATAACTTGATATAATTGTTAACGCAGCAAAAATTGCTTATTTAAAGAAAATGAATTACCATAAATAATTAAGAATTATTTTAACATTAAAACTTTAACGTTATTTTTCTTCATCATACAAATCTTCCAGTAAAGCTAACTGTCCAGCCCCCACCAGTGAAAAGCGGGTTAGTTATTACTGAAGGATTGTACATGGTCCTTCGAGTCTTCAAGTAAAATAAAGTGACCAGAGAGAACAACAGTCATTAAGATCAGTTAAACATAAACAACAATGGATACAAAAGCTCTGTTCGACCAACAAGCAGAGACAGCTGAAAATCTTAAACAGCTGGTTACAAACTACAAGAAGGATGGGAAAGAAAGAAAAACATATGACTATTGCGAGAGAAAAAAGCTTACTGTACAAAGGCTGTATCTGGAGTATCAACGGGTGGACGAAATACTAAGAACCACCAAAGGAGTTGATACGAAGCATCCTTACTTCAAGGAACATCGGCTGAAGGTTCACCAATCATACGAATACATAATGGCTGAACTAAAACAACAACAATCAGAGCCAACAGTCGTAGTAACCAACAACCTAGATGAAGATCAGCAGAATGCCGGTGCCGTTAGTAATCCAGAAAACTCTGTTCCAGATAAACTACCAGCATCAACAACTTTTTCAAGTGGTTTATCAATAGGAACAAAAGATTTGCCAGAATCATTATTAGCAAGAAAACAAGAGATAATGAACACACAACTTATTCGGAATTTAAGAGGAATTCGAGACGCTATTAATTTACAAAAACCAAAAGAACTTTTATCAATAAAACAAAAACAGATCGAATCTACCATGGAAAAACTTGAACTTATTGACCATGAAATAATTATGTCTCTAGAAAAGGAAGACAATGCAGGATATGTAAACCAACAAGCTATCTACGAATCTATTACTGATGAAGCAGAAGAAACATTAACTCTTCTGCAGCAATACATTAGTAGAAATAAGGTGGATATGGAAATAAACGAATCGAAAATCGATATTAAGCTTCCACAAATCGATTTTCCTCGTTTTTATGGAGAATACAGCAAGTGGTCATCATTTTACGATCAGTTTAAAAGATTCATCCATGAAAATCCTAAATTGACTACAACTTATAAGATGTCTTTACTAAAATCCTATAAGTCATTTGGAAACAACTGAGCAAAACTACAACACAGCTTGGGAAATTCTGGTAGCGAGATATAACAACAAAAGGTTACTGATAACAAAATACGTAAACACAATTTTATCTCTACCAGTTATTAACACAGAATCGGTTGCAGCTATCAGAAATCTGCATGATACATTAAGAGAATGTTTACTTGCAATAAACAACTTTGGAACAGATACTAGTTCTTGGAATGCAATTATCATTCCAATAATCACAAAAAAAATGGATTCCGAAACTCTTAGATTATATGAAACAACACTCGCTAGTCCTAGAGAAATTCAAACATTGGACGAATTTCTGAAATTTCTAGAGGGACGATTTCAATCACTTGAAGCTATCTCCAACTCTAGAATAGCATCAAAAAGTATCATCCAAAGCAGCAACAACCGCAACATTGGCTATTCAAACGCTTCAAATAATAATAGCAATTCATCGACTAACAGTAAAGTAAAAGGGTTTCATGCCGTAAATTCAAACGTCAACAATTGCCAACAATGCAGTGGAAGTCACCATATTGGGCAATGTCCAGCTTTTAATAAACTATCAACAATTGAAAGAACACAGCTGGTGAATTTATTGAAATTATGCAGAAAATGTCTTACTGTGCACCAGAACAACGGCTACTGTAAATCTGCAATAAAATGTACGAAATGCATGGGAAATCATCACATACTTCTACATACAGATAAATCACAAAATGAAATAAAGTCATCCAATTACCAAGCCGTTAGTGCATCTAACTTAAAAACGTTTATGTCACTTCGTCAGAATGAACAACAGTCCGGTACGCTACTTGGAACGGCACTTGTTCAAGTTTGTAATCAAAATAATATTCAACCCAAATATCTTCGAGTATTAATAGATCCTGGGTCTCAAGCAACGTTTATAACAACAAAGGCGGCAAATGAATTGAAGATACAAGGACACCAAACGTTTGTTGAAGTAACTGGAGTTGCGGGAGCTAATGCTGGAATTGTACGAAAATCTGTGAATCTAGAACTACAACCTAGATTCCCATCTGCATTTAAGATGAAAATTAACGCTTTGGTTCTTGATGTTCTTACTACCATCCTTCCAGAACAACATATAGATGATAGAGAGTGGAATCATTTAAGCAATCTTATGTGGACTGACCCAACTTATTACAAACCGGGTCCTATCGATGTGCTGTTAGGGGCAAATCATTACTCGGAAATCATACTAGATGGCATAATTAAAGGTAATACATCAGAACCGATGGCTCAACAAACAGAATTTGGTTGGATAGTATCAGGAAGGTATGGCAGCTCTAACCAAGGCCAAATCAAATCAATGGTTACTTCTATAGAAATAGACAACCAATTAAAGAAATTCTGGGAGATCGAAGAAGTGGTATCCAAACGAACTCTTACAACAGAAAAACAAAAATGTGAAGAACATTATAAATCAACACATAATTTAGGACTGGATGGTCGATACATCGTTCGTATTCCGTTTAAAGAAGATTACAAACCTTTGGGAGCATCTATCAACAGAGCCTTTGCACGACTTCTACAACTAGAGAAACGATTCGAATTGTGTTCAGAATTTAAAAGATCTTACAAGGATTGCATGCAAGAATACATTCAGCTAGGACACATGCAACCAGTTACATCCAACAACAACGGATCGTATTATATTCCTCATCATGCTGTTATTAAAGAAAACAGCTCAACAATAAAATTACGAGTTGTTTTTGATGCCTCTGCTAAAACTACCAACGGTGTCAGCCATAATGACAACCAAATGACTGGGCCGACAATCCAACAAGATTTATTATCTATACTATTGAGATGGCGTAAACATAAATACGTGTATGGTGCCGATATTGAAAAAATGTATCGACAAATTAAAATTCATGAAGATGATCAGCATTTCCAGAGATTATTGTGGCGCAATTCACCTACAGAAAAGGTTCAAGAATACCAACTTACGACAGTTACGTTTGGAACAACCTCTGCACCATACTTAGCCATCCGAACACTTCAACAGATTGCATACGATAACGAATTTAGATATCCATTAGCTTCGGAAATCATTCTCAATGATTTTTATGTTGATGATCTACTCTCTGGTAACGAAACAATCGAAGAAGCACTTATAACTCAACAGCAGCTTCTTGATTCTTTAAGCAGTGGCGGATTTAACCTGAGGAAATGGTTTGGAAATCACCCTAGTATTTTATCAAACATACCAATTGAGTTTCAAGAAACAAAATCATATCAGATAAAACTCGATGATACAATAAAAACGCTTGGAATAAGTTGGAACCCAACAACAGATACTTTTGAATTCAAGGTAACGATTCCGGATACAGAAATTATTACAACTAAACGAAAATTTCTTTCGGAAGCATCAAAACTGTTTGATCCTCTTGGATGGCTTTCTCCTACAATCATTCAAGCCAAAATACTCCTCCAACAACTATGGTTGACTGGTGTTAGTTGGGATCAACCACTGCCAGATAATGTAAATTCTAAATGGATTCTTTGCAAACAGACATTACCTGCGTTTTATATTACCAAATAAACCAACACATGATGAATCTTGTTTACATCTTTATTTGTTCACGGCGCGGATGAAAGTGAACGAGATTATATTTTACAATTATACATTACAGTATCTCTCTTATATTATACAGGGTAGTACAACTATACATTATACAGGGTAGTACAACTATAACATCTTTCCCCTCTTAGCTAAAATATGCCTAACATCGAATCTAATATTATCTTAAAATTTTAAAAATTTACATTCGAATTTCAATTTTAATATAATTCATAATAATTTTATTCATATTTACTTCAAATTTAATTTAATAACATTTAATTTATTTAACTCTTTAAAAACTATTTATACTTATATTTAAAGTTAGATTTTCTTAAATTGTATTTTGATCTAGTTGATCTAGACTTTTTTACTCCAACATCCTTTGAAGTTGTTCTATTATCTGGACTTTCTAATTTTCTTTTGCTTCTTGTAACCACTCCAGAGGATGTTGGAAAGTATTTAAAGAAATTTTTTCTTCTATTAAATCTTTTAATTTGATTTCTATGTGCTGATTTTATGATACCTCTAACTTTAATTAAATATATATACTTTGAAAGACGTTTCAATATTGTACCGTTTACAAATTTCTCAAACTTATTTATATTTTTATTATAGTACAATATTTCATCTCCAATTTTGAATTCAAATTTGTCAACGTGATTTTTACTTTTATTATTGTAATTTTTATCAATTGTATTTGGCATACCAATATTTGTATTAAAATTAAATCTATCTTTTTTAATTATTCCAGGTTTTTTCTTTAATATAATATTATTTCTAATAAATTTTGATTTTTTGTTTACTAATGATAGCAAAGTGTTTGGTTTATATACAAATATTCGATCAGATGGAGCGATCCCTGTTACGGCTGTTGGTGTATTTCTATACTTAAATAAAAAATTATTTATTTGATCATTAATATTAATATTTGTTCTGGTACCCAATGTTTTCCTTAAGTTTTGTTTAACCGTTTGTACCGCTCTTTCTGCCAAACCATTACTTTGGGGGTGATAGGGGGGACTATGCATAAGTTCAATTCCATTGAATTTACAAAAGTTTTCAAACTCCATTGAGCAAAATGGAGGACCATTGTCCGTTACTATTAATTTAGGAAACCCAAAAGTGGAAAACTGTGTTTTTAATTTCGTTATTACACTTTTTGCATCCGTTTTTAACATTACATAAATGTCAATCCATTTACTACAACTATCTATGGAAATTAGACATGTATGTTTCCCGAAATGGAAAAAATCTAAATGTATCCTTTCGAAAGGACTTATAGCAACCTTCCACTTACTGTTAAGACAATCGGGTCTTAAGTTTTGTTCTAAATTACATTCCTTACATGTTTTTACGAATTCATCTATATCATTATCTATAGATAACCACCAAACGAATGACCTAGCTAAAAGCTTCATTCTTACACGACCAACGTGTTCGTTATGACAAAGTTCTAAAATTTTATATTTAAATTTATTAGGTATAATAATTCTATTACCGTAAAATAAGCAATCATCTTCAATTGAAAATGACGATTGTATTTTATGATAATGTTTTAATTCTAAAGGTACATCATTTGGCCAACCATCTTTACAATATTTATATAAAAATTTTAATATATTGTCTCTCTGTGTTTCAATTTTAATTTCGTTTTGATCTATTGGGAGTTCGTACGACGTATTAAAAAAGTTAATATTATTTATTTCAACTTCCGTATTGTTTTTTAGTGGTAAGCGGGATAATGCATCCGCATTTCCCATTTGCGTACCCTTGCGATATTTAATTTCATAATCAAACGTTGATAATATAACCGCCCACCTTACGATTCTAGCGGCAGCAACCGCCGATATTCCTTTTTTCTCGCTAAATATTTGATGAAGCGGCTTGTGATCACTGTATATTATAAATTTATGACCGTATGTATATTTATAAAACTTCTTTACCGCAAACATGACAGCCAACGCCTCCCGATGCAGTTGACTATAGTTTTGTTCCGCGGCACTTAAAGTGCTAGAAGCAAACATTACCGGTTGTTCTTGATTGTTTACTACATGCGCAAGAATAGCACCTACACCATATGGACTAGCATCACATATAATAACTATCGGTTTATCCGGATCGTAATGAGTCAATATACAATTATTATTTACAAGCAATTCTTTACATTTTTCGAACGCTTCTTCACATTCGTTGGACCATTTAAACTCTTGCCCCTTTTTCAGTAATTGATATAATGGATGCAGTTTATTCGCCAAATTATGTAAAAATTTACTATAATAATTCATTAACCCTAAAAATGATTGCAACTCTTTAACATTTTTAGGAGCTGGTGCTTGTTTAATTGCTTCTATTTTTTCAATATTAGGTTTTATCCCCTCTTTTGAAATTACGTGGCCCAAATATTTAACTGAATTTTGAAAAAACTGACACTTTTCGATATTAACTTTAATATTATGATTGGCTAGCCTCATTAATACGCATTCTAATTTATTTTTCGTATCATCTTCATTACGACCCCCAATCAGAATGTCATCAAGATAACACGTAACTCCTTCTAAATTAACCAAAACCCTATCCATCACACATTGGAAAATTGCCGGGGCTGATTTTACCCCAAATGGCAGCCTTTGATATTGAAATAACCCTTTGTGTGTATTAATGGTAAGATATGGTTTCGATTTTTCGGACACCGCCAATTGTTGATACGCACCTTTTAAATCAAGAACGCAAAAACAAGAAAAGTTTGCAAGAGACGCTAAAACTTCGTCTATTACCGGCAATGGATAGTGCTCATTATTTAAATATTTATTAATTGTTATTTTGTAATCACAACATATTCTTATCTTACCGCTGGGTTTTTTCACTATCACAATAGGTGAGGCCCATTCGCTCGTGGTTACCGGTTTTAAAATTTCATTTTGAACTAATTTTTCTAACTCTCTTTCAACCATTTCCCTTAATTTAAATGGGACCGTATATGCCTTGTGAAAAACAGGAGTGCAATTCTCAACCAAAATTAAATCAGCCACAAATCCCGTAATTGCATTTTTATTACAAGAGTCGAAAACAGAAGGTGCAATTTTCATTACTTCTGATTCAATTGTATTAATTGTATTTATAGTAAATTCATTTAGACTTACCATCCAATTAGGATATAATATTTTTATCCAGTTTCTCCCCATGATTGGCAGAAAGATGTTACAAGTATCCAAAACATAAAGCCACAATTCCATCATCTTATTATTATCAAGTACCACCGTAACAGGAATCTTACCAAATATTTCAACTTTACTACCTGAAATTAAATTTACATTAGTTTTTTCTTTTAAAATAGAAATTTCGTTAAAAAATTTATGATACATAATTTTATTTATTACGGTAATACATGCACCCGTATCTATTTCCATTTCAAAATTTAAATTATTTATTTTTATGTTAACTTTCATTGCAGAATTTTTTTCTGAATTATCGAAATTATTTATTACTAATTTAGCTATATGAAATTGATTTACTTCCCTTCTATTGAGTCTACAGTTTTTTGCGTTATGACCTCGAATACCACAGTTATAACACGTTCTTTCCCACGCCGTACACTTATTTATGGGGTGATTATATGAACATTTTGTGCAATTCCTGATCCATTTTTCCGCATTACGCATTGGCGATGGTGATTTTCTTCTCCAATTCCTCGTTTTTGATCTTTTACGAGATCTAGAACCATCTCGTGAACTATTATTTTGATAATTACTCCTTTGTTTCATTTGATTCACTTGTATTTTAACATCTCCAGATATTTTTTGTTGTTCAGATGATGTCAGCTCGCATGCTAATGCAATCTCACATGCTTTTGCAAACGATAAATCTTTTTCGTTTAGCAATTTACGTTGAATAGCTTCGTTTGCTAACCCCGTTACAAATTTATCCCGTAAAGCCCGTTCTAAAAATGCTCCAAAATTGCACGTGGATGACAACATTTTTAGCTCAATGATGTAGTCGCTAATACTTTCATTAAATAATTGTTTTTTGTTAAAAAATTTAAAACTTTCAGCTATTTCGATGGTAGTAGGCTGAAAATGTGCTTTTAAAGTTTTTTCGATTTCATCAAGAGTTTTTTTTGGTAGGCAAATCTGGATACATTAACCTACACAATATTTCGAATGTTTCCGCTCCAACAAGCGTCAAAAACATTGAAACTTTCAATTTATCTTCGATTACATTACACTTGAACAATTCATGCATTCGCAGCATGTACTTTTCAAAATTACCATCAGGTAAAAAAGGTTCTATACCTCCTATTAGTGACATTTTATTTGTATATAATTTTATGTTTTTCGTATACCTTAAATATGCTTGATGAGGATTTTAATTAGTTTAAATTAATTTTTTTTTCACACACACAAATGATTCACGTTTATTTTGTGCTCATAAAACTTTTCTTTTTACTGAATAACTTTATAAAGTGATTTCATTTATTTATTACAAGTTGTAAACTTGTTCACCAAAAACATTTTAATTTAATTTTTTTAATGCTTTACGTTCATTTTGCACTCATAAAACTTTTCTTTTTACTAAATATCCTTATAAAATGTTTTCATTTATTTATTACAAGTTCTAAACTTGTTCACCAATAACTTTTTAATTTAATTATTAATTTCTCGTCGCCATTTTTATATTACCAAATAAACCAACACATGATGAATCTTGTTTACATCTTTATTTGTTCACGGCGCGGATGAAAGTGAACGAGATTATATTTTACAATTATACATTACAGTATCTCTCTTATATTATACAGGGTAGTACAACTATACATTATACAGGGTAGTACAACTATAACACCTGCGCTAGAAAAACTGAAAATTCCGAGATGGGTCAATAACTTAAAATGTAATACACCTGAGTTACATGGTTTCTGTGATGCGTCAGAACTTGCATACGCAGCAGCAGTATATTTTGCAACCAAAGATGAGAAGGGATTAAAAACAGTCACCTTACTAACAGCTAAGACTAAGGTGGCGCCAATAAAAACAAAAATCACTCTTCCTAAATTAGAACTATGTGGAGCGTTGCTATTAGCCAAATTGTTACGAAATGTAGAACAAGCAATGCAAATTTCAAATATAAAAACATATGCATGGAGTGATTCCACGATTGCATTAGCCTGGATAAGAGGTAGTCCAATGAGATGGAAAACTTTCGTTGCCAATCGAGTAACTGAAATACAACAACTTACTGATGCTTCACAATGGAACCACGTTAAAACAGAAGACAACCCAGCAGATTGTGCTACTAGAGGAATTGATCCAGATACACCCAGAGAAAAGCATAATCACTTATTATACATATCATAGGAATACTCGTATAGGAATGACATAAAATTAATAATAATATCAATTATTACTCAAAATCATTTTATATGACAGAAATGATCATTTTATTCCTAATATTGTATTTAACTTACATTACAATGGTTGTTACATGCGTAAGGAAATAGTACATTATGATGCTAGGACGTAAAGCTAAAGATTTTGGACGGATGTGGAGTTTGCAAATCGAGGCGCTAGCCGAGATTTGCACCCACATTAAGTCCAAAATAGCTTACGTCCGTGCATCATATACTATTTTTTATTCGCCGCAAGCAAAATATTTTAAGAAAAGTTGTTTATTCTAAATTAAAATTATTTATCTTCATTTTTATTTTCATAAATTTTAAAATAAAAATATGTGGAACAAGTAACCTTTGAAAAAATATTTATTATTTTTTCCAAATTCTATGACAACAAATGATAACAACTATTTTAATTGGATAATGAAATTTTGAATTTGCGGGTTGCTTTGATAAAAAAATATATTTTTCATAGAATTTAAACAAATACAAATGCTTTTTACTTTTTTGGACGTAGCTATGACGACAAAATAAATAGTTGAAAAGTGATACTTTAAAGCCGCAAATCACAGTAATAAAGTAACACTTTAATATATAGGCGAATAAAAAATTCTTTATAGTACATAAATCATGATTTTCATTAATAACTTACTATTCAGAAAACAAAGACAATTGAAATAGAAATATAACGTTAATTCGCAAATAAAGATTAAATTATTCTTAATATACATAATTTATCCCTAATGTTACCTGATTGTACTGTTATGATTACAAACATGTTTTGACTTGTGATTTAAAACCAATAGAAATTTTTGTACATAGAATATTTAATATCCGTAAAACATTTGTGTGAAGTGGTCTTGTGATTAATTAGTGCCAAATTTTAAAATAAATTTGATTGAACGATTATATATATATACATATATATAAATTAAGGATTTTTTTAATAAAAATTCTTTGAACGAGAAAATTAAGGTAAGATTTTTGTGTTGTTAAATTAGAACAATTAATTTATAGAAAAAAGGAAACATGTGTTGTTTTATATAGTTCTGAGAAATGTGATAGTTTACAAATCGAAAATGTGCTATTGGATGTACATAAAGTTTATAAATTTAATCGGTGTTAAATTAATCGTTGTTATTCATAGTTTTAGAATTAAAATGGACGATCACAACAAAGAAAAGGCACTCACTGAGCCTACAACGGATTATAGTGAAGTTGAGGTGGTAATAATTGATTGTGATCTGACAAAACTAATGAAAGAATGGTTAATGGAACCGATTCTGCCAAAATTACTAGGCACTCACGAAAAGGCACTCACTGAGCCTACAACGGATTATAGTGAAGTTGAGGTGGTAATAATTGATTGTGATCTGACAAAACTAATGAAAGAATGGTTAATGGAACCGATTCTGCCAAAATTACTAGGTAACATTACAAGTGAATCTATGTATTAAGTTTTTAAATTGTAATACTTTTTGTTCAAGAGTTTAATATTACTGTATTGAGTTTGATGTATCTTACGGAAAAAGACATCAGTGATATTTTTAAATCAGATTTAGGGAATCATATTTCGTGCACGTCTAAAGGATTGGAAACAAAAACATGTAGGAATAGAGTTTTATAAATATTTTCATATGTCCGAATGATTTTTATATTATATTTTAATAGAGTATTGAAGACGATATAAATAATCCTAAACGTGATACGAGTCAACCACATGCGAACACAGAAAGTTGCTCATCCGGAACATCTTGCTCATCCGGGACTTTAACTAATAAATTTAGTTTTGTAAATAGATTAAAGGTTTATGAATTATGTCTCAATTTCTTAAATATTTAAATTTTACAACTAGGACCTGAATGAATTTCTGCATAAACCAAATGGTGCAAGAGTAAAACTGTTGTATGATTCGAACACACCAATTGGGTTCACTTCTGCAACTAGAGATTTGTTTAGTACTTTTATTGTCAGAGAGTTTGTCGACAATAACCAAGCAATGACGCTAGATGTGTTTCCCAAAGTAACTAAACAAATAAAACTTTTATTTCCAGAAGAAAATGGTGCAAGTCGAAAAATAATGCATATATAAGCACTAAGGGTAAAATAGGAATTTCAATATAATTAAAAACACATTTCTGCAAATGTGGTTTGACAATCATTTATTTAAAGTAACGTAATTAATTTAAAAATATTCATTAAAAATTAAGCTCTAAACTATTTTTCGTCTATTTTCTCATACATACTTCAATTGAAATTACAATTTTTACAACTTTAGGAGTACTATTTTAAAGAAGTCGGCAATCCAACCGGAAAACTTTATAATAAATATAGAGTTCTCTCCAAAAGTTTAACAAAAGCTGGATACTTCAGCGACCATAAGCGACGAAGAAGTTCAAATAGCAGTACATTTTCAGGTATAATATTTTTTATACGTATCTTTATATGGTTCCTCATTAACAAAATATTTATTTAAAGAATCCGAATGCACTATTGTTGAAAATAATAACATAAGTTTTTTTGATATCGACAATAAAAATTGGTTAAAATTACACTGTACTCCATGGGAGGTCGTTGAGATAAAATGGAAAGAGACCTCTCATCTTAGAAAAGCTGATTTTAGAAATTTGAAAACTATTGACGCGTTCATTACTGAATGGACTTTATACACAAATGCAAATGGATTTAGATTGGTAAGCATAATAAGTTAATCTAATTTTTATAATAAATTATAAATTTTCTCGTTTAATTTACAGATTGAAATTGACTTTCAGGAGCAGTTTCCTAACCAAACGCAAAATTTATTTGGCTCGTGGCAACAATTTATTTTAAAAATAAAAACAATTTCTCCTAAAAAACTCAAACACAAAGCAACTTTAGAAATATTTAAACATCTTTCAAATATCGAAGGTATACGTTTATAGTACAATATATTCAAGTGAACTATTATTAATTCTATAATGTAATTTTTACAGATATACATAATTTACAAATTTGCAAGTTAATGCATTACATATTAAAACCTGCCGGTAAAGTTAAATTAGATAACAAAAAGTTTTGGAAAATATCAATAAGTGACTCAATCCAGTCTTTTGTTGTTGAAGCAACAGATTCGTCTGATATCAAAATCAATCAAATGAAAGAGTTTTGTGTAAAAAGAAATCTTCAGCTGCAACCATTTCTTATTTATTTAAATTTGCCATCACCTGAATTTTGTGTAACGTATGAGGGGGTATTTTATAGTGCACCAAACTTTTTAGCTGCTTTAGATATCTGTTTCAAAATTTTTTTTACCTTTAATTTAAAATATCCAAAGCAATTGGAAAAGTTTTGGTTATTTATACAAAAACATTTTTACAATATTACAACGAAATTTGATAATTTAACGCCTGATATTATGGACATAATGTTCGACTTAGAAAATTAAGAATTTATTTAGCTCTGAAGAACTATTTTTAATCATAGCTTTATATCCGTAATTTTTGTGCAAAGTTCTAAAGATAAGTTAACATAGTCCTTTTAAATCCCTTGCAGCTAAAAATGTTTATCTGTTTTAAATGTTGTAATTCATTTTGTGAAATAGATCTCTTAATTTTTCATTTGGCTCATGTTCACTATCTAAAACCAACGGATGTTTTACGTTGTTCGCAGAATAATTGTAATCAATTGTTTGCAAACAGAAGCACTTTTAAAACACATCTCATAAGTTTACACCAATCTCAATTAAGTCAAAGTCCCCAACCCTTATCGCAAGAATTTGGGCCAAAATCGGAAAATTACTGCATTGCCTCAAATACTAATTTAATGCAAACTACTATACCAGAACCTCAAAAAAATGTAAACCTCCCTTTTGTTGATAATTTAGAATTCAAAAATAAATTGCAATATCAAGCCTTGCTTTTTGTATTAGAATTGTACTCCAAACCAATATGACAACTGTGCTCATAGACAAAACCATAAAAGGTTTTAATAACTGTATTTTACAAGTGGTAATTGATTTTCTAACAAATATTTTGAATTGTTCTACAAATATTAAGTTTGATATATCTGAAGCTTTAAATATCATACCAAGCACTTTTGAGAAAGTAAAATCTGAATTTTTATTAATTAAAGAGTTACAAAGTAAAATGCAGTTTGATCTTCCACAAAAATATAAAATCCATATGGAAATAAATCAAGCTTTAGAACATGGCCAACCGCTCTTAAAAAATCTTATTTATGATTGTGTTTTGCAACCTATAGTTTATCAAATAAAACTTATTTTTGAATTCTCAAATATATTTCAAAATACTGTAGACAATACAAACCGTTTATGTAGCTCAAATATGGATAAACTAGAAAATTTCGCTCAAGGTAAATTATGGAAGCATAAGTTAAAAATGTTTTCGCCAAATCAAATCGTCATACCTTATATTTTATTTTTGAAATTTCTCAGTCGTAGCTTATTTATAGACTATTTATTATTTTTAAAAAATATGTATATTCCAATATTTCGACCTTGCGGGTCATCATCAGGGGTTACATATATTTTATTATATTAATTATTACCTACAAAACAATTAGTTAGAAACAACACCAAAAAACTAACAAAAAACTTACATATCAAAAAAATTGGTCGAAATATTGGAATAAACATATTGTGACGATTATGGAAGATGATAGAACACAACAACAATAGAACTTTCAAGAAAATTCTCATTAGTTCTACAAATATAAAAATCAAAAGATACAAAAGGTAACAATGCAACCAAAGTAAACATTTAATAGGAAGTATTTGTTTTATCGAATAAGGATTGGTTAACGAAATAAAAATTGGTAAATAAAACAATTGAAAAGAATAGATTTCACACCTAGGTGTCAATATTTGAAGATCGTCTTATTGTTGATAAAGGAAAAAAAAGGGTGTGTTCTATCTAGAACATTACAGCAGTTTCGAGGCTATTTCATGTAGTATATATAAAAGGTGTTGTTCGAGGATACAACCAGTATAAAGTTGTTAGCGATACAAAAAGTATAAAAATATTAGCAGTGATATAGGCGAAGTAAAATTAACAGTGTTATAAGTAGAAAGTTATTGTAAGTGATATTGTGAACAAGTATAAAGGAATTATAAGTGGTGAAATATTGTTAGTACAAGAAGAACTAAAAGGGGAATAGTGATAGGAGAAATATTTTTATTGTAAAATCTTGAACGAATAAAATTATAACGTTTAGAAAATCCATTGTGTTTTAAATTTCCTGATTTAGTGATCGAACTAAATAATTGTAACTCGGCTAAGAAACGTTACAACTGGTGTCAGAAGTGGGATTGGGAAATAAGATGGATTTGAATGGATTAAAAGTTCAAGATCTGAAGAGCGAATTGGAGAAAAGGAATCTTTCAACAACGGGAACTAAGAATGAGTTGAAAGAGCGATTAATAAAAGCTATGGAAGCAGCTGGATTGGATCCAGAAAAATATCGTTTTGGGCAAGAAGAAGCAGATGAAAATCCAGATGCAGGAAATAGTGAAGCTAAAGATGGTGCTGTTGAAGCAACGAGGCAAGTCGTACCAGCAAACAACGACTTTGCACAGTTAATGGCTATGATGGAGCAAATGAGTTTCAACATGAGAGCAGATGTAAAGGCAAACATGGAGGTTATGAACAAAAAGTTAGATTTGCAAAGTAACAGCATGAGTGATGAAATGAAAAAGTTAGATGTCAACATAAAGCAACAGTCTGCAAACATCGATCAACAATTAGCTGCAAGTCGAGAAGAAATAAAGCAGCAGTCCATAACCATCAATCAACAGTCTGCAAACATCGATAAACAATTGGCAACAAATCGAGAAGAAATGAAGCAATTAATGGAAGAAAAGATTCTTCAAATTTCAAACACATTCCATGGAGAGGTCGAGAAAGTACAACAAGAAGTAAAGCAATTGGAGCAGAAAGTTCTCGACGAAAACCAGAAAGTACAATCAATGGTTGTGAATTTTGAAAAAAGGCTTCAAGATGTTGAAATTAATGGTAAAACAATTCACACGGTTCAACAAACACATAGCATGAAGTTAAAACCGCCCCCATACGATGGTACATCATCGTTTGGAATTTTCAAATTCCAATTTGAAACGGCAGCTGATCAGAACAGTTGGAACGAAACACATCGTGTGGCAGCTTTAATAGTGGCACTGAAGGGTGAAGCAGCAGAAACAATACAAGCAGTTCCAGAACAAGATCGAAGGAGCTACAATGAGATCATGAAAGCTTTAGATCGCAAGTATGGTAGTGACCACAAGCGGGAGATATACAGACTTGAGTTGAAGGGTCGCTATCAGCGAATTGGAGAAAGTCTGCAAGAGTTTTCGTCTGCGATCGAACGTCTGGTACATATGGCACATGGAAATACATCACCAGACTATATGGAAAGAATGAAGATAGATGCGTTCATCGACGGCATAAGAGATCCAGAGACGCGGAAGTCAGCTGTGATGACGCCTAAAGCTACATTTGCTGAAACAATAGCTTGCGCATTGACTAGTGAGACGGCACAAGCAATTGTCAAACCAACAATCAAAGTACGCCGTGTAGAAATGGAAGAAGAGGATAGTTTTAGGCCCCAAAAAAGATCCAGAGAATTCAACAGTAGAATAAGATGTTGGGTGTGTGACAAACTTGGTCACATATCTCGAGAATGCAGAGAGGCCAGACGAAAACGGGGAAGATCAACATCACCAATCAGACGGAGATCATCTGAAGAAAAGGCTCAAGCGGGAGAGGATGGTCAAATAGCAGCGGAAGGGTTAAACTAAAACGAGTCAGCTTTAAGGGGCGTAAGCTGGCTCTCACAACCGAATGCCCCATAATCTCCATCCCTATTTCAAGAATCGCAAGGAATGGTGTCAGTTTAACGATTGGAGCTAAAATTGATGACAACAACTGTATCATTACGCTAGATACTGGAGCAACTCGCACAATAGTCCGTACAGATTTACTAAAAGGGGAATTACAACCAGCAGAAAAATATCGAATACAAACAGCAACAGGGGAAAGTGCAACTATCAGGGGAAGCAAAATTGCCGATATAAAAATTGGAAATACGCACTTTCAGCATGAAGTTCTAGTGGCAGACATCGTTGATGAAGTAATTTTGGGAATGGACTTCATGAGGCCGAATGGATTTGTAATAGACGCTGGAAATGGAGTACTCAAGTATGGTAACGTAGAGTTGGTTCTTCAGATGAATGGTGCAGAATCAAGTATGAGGCGAATAATATTGGAACATCGCGAAAAGCTGCCACCTAATACCGAAACAATCGTCTGGGGAAGATTGGAGGGAGATTCTGGGTCACCAAGGTTGTGGGTTGTGGAAGCCAATGAAAATGGTCTTCAACATCAAGAGATCATTATAGGGAAAACATTAGTTGTACCAGATGAAAACTTAAGAATACCGATAAGAACACTAAATCTGTCAGACAAAATAAAAACCCTCAAGAAAGGAACAATCGTCGGTAAATGTGAAGAAGTAACTACCATTGTGAAATGTGAACAACAGCACACAGAAAGGAAAGTCGAAAATCAAACGCAGAAGAAAGAAATACAAAATCTACTACAGAAGTGGACAACAGAGCTTACAAAAGAACAAAAGAAAGAAGCAGAGCAGTTGCTCGAACGTTATTCGTCCATCTTCTGCAGCACATCAGCAGACAACGGAAGAACTAATCTGGTTAAACATAAAATTGACACGGGAGCAGAAATGCCGATTCGCCAAGCACCAAGAAGATTACCATTAGCAAAACGGGAAGAAGCTGATAGAATGGTAAAGGATATGAAAATGGCTGGTGTTATCGGGCAATCAGATAGTCCATGGAGTTCACCTGTGGTTTTAGTTGGAAAGAAGGATGGAACTATGAGATTCTGCGTCGACTATAGAAAACTGAATGCAGTAACAAAGAAAGATAGCTACCCATTACCTCGAATTGATGATACCTTGGACACATTATCAGGTGCCAAATTATTCTCAACATTAGATCTGCAAAGTGGTTATTGGCAGGTAGAAGTCCAAGAAGAGGATCGAGAAAAGACAGCGTTTAGTGTGGGTAGTGGGCTATGGCAGTTTAACGTTATGCCATTCGGACTATGTAATGCTCCCGCAACATTTGAACGTTTAATGGAACGTGTGCTGAAAGGATTACATTGGAGAACGTGCCTTGTGTACTTGGACGACATCATTGTAATGGGCAAGGATTTCGACGATCATTTGAAGAATTTAGAAGAAGTCTTCGAGCGAATCCAAGCAGCAGGACTAAAATTGAGTCCAAAGAAATGTACACTATTCAGAGAAGAAGTAAAGTACTTGGGGCACAAAGTAACAACAAATGGAATACACACAGATGCTGATAAGATCACAGCAGTAAAAGAATGGCCAAGACCTAAGAATTTACATGAGCTTCGCAGTTTTCTGGGATTGTGCACTTACTACCGACGTTTTGTACCAGGATTTACCAATGTTGCTAAGAGTCTACATGAGCTCACGAGGAAGGATAAAGCTTTTGAATGGACCGAAAAGCAAGAAGATGCTTTTGTGGAGCTTCGGAAAAGATTGTGCACAGCACCAGTTCTGGCTTACCCTATACCAAATTTTAAATTCATATTAGACACTGATGCCAGCAATGATGGTATAGGAGGAGTGTTATCTCAAGAAATTGATGGACAAGAAAAAGTAATAGCTTATTACTCAAAAATACTGTCCAAGCCAGAAAGGAATTATTGTGTAACCCGTAAAGAATTGCTGGCTATAGTGGAATGTGTAAAACATTTTCACAAATATTTGTACGGTCAAAAATTCCATTTGAGAACTGATCATGGAGCATTGAGGTGGCTACTGCAATTTAAGAACCCGGAAGGACAAGTAGCACGATGGATTGAACGCTTACAAGCTTATGATTTCGACATTGAACATCGAAGGGGAAGTGCACATGGAAATGCTGATGCATTATCAAGAAGGCCATGCCAGGTGGAATGCAAGCACTGTAATCGGGCGGAAAGTAAGGAAAACATTATTGATGTCAGGCTTCTGCAAGTGCTTCCTAGTGAAGACTGGACGCATGAAGTGGTAAGGAAGGAGCAACTGGAAGATCCGAGCTTGGCACCAATAATAAAGTGCAAGGAAAAGGGAGAAAAACCTACATGGAGTGAGATTGCCGATAAAAGTCAAACATTGAAGGCATATTGGGCACAATGGGACAGCCTCTGTATTGAAGATGGATGCTTGAAAAGAATTTGGGAAAGTCCTGACGGATCAGTTAAAGAATCAATGATAGTAGTTCCCAAAATAAGAATACCTCAAGTATTAAAGGAATATCATGAAGGAACCAGTGGCGGTCACCTGGGTATTAACAAAACCCTTGCTAAAGTACGGCGTAGATTTTATTGGTCAGGAGCACGTCAATCGGTAGTGGAATGGTGTCAAGCATGCGATCAATGTGCGGCTGCAAAGGGACCTGCAAGAAGAAGCCGTGGTAACATGAGGCAGTATAATGTAGGAGCACCATTCGAGAGAATTGCGATGGATGTAGCTGGACCATTTCCGACTTCTGATAACAACAACAAATATGTGCTAGTCATAATGGATTATTTTAGCAAGTGGCCAGAAGTGTGTGCAATACCAAACCAAGAAGCAACAACGATCGCTGAAGCAGTAGTTAGCAATTGGATAAGTCGCTACGGAGTACCGATGGAAATTCACACAGATCAAGGAAGAAATTTTGAATCTACCATATTTCAAGAAATCTGTCAGATGCTTGGAATTAATAAAACTAGAACAACTGCTTCACATCCCCAATCAGATGGCATGGTTGAAAGATTTAATGCTACTCTTGAGAAATATCTAGCAAAAGTAGTGAACAAGAATCAACGTGATTGGGATCGTCATATTCCGTTATTCTTGATGGCTTATAGATCAGCAGTGCATGATACAACCAAAACGACGCCTGCTACAACCATTTTTGGAAATGATTTACGGCTACCTGGTGATCTGAAGTTTGGGATTATTCCATCGTCAACATTATGTGTCCAAGATTATGTTAATAAACTTCAAAAAGAACTTGAGGAGGTACACACGTTTGTCAGACAGAAAGCACAGATAGCCAGTGATCGAATGAAGGCTCGGTATGACATTCGCGCAAACAACAAAGGATTTGAGGAAGGACAAATAGTGTGGCTACACAATCCACAGCGGAGAAAAGGACTATCTCCAAAACTACAAACATCTTGGGAAGGACCTTATACCATCATAACAAAATTAAACGATGTCGTTTATCGAATAAAGAAAGGTCAACGAGCGAAACCAAAAGTCGTTCATCTAGAAAGATTAGCACCCTACAGAGGGGGAGATTTAGATTCTATTCGGGACGAACAGAAATAAGTGGGGGAGAATGTGACGATTATGGAAGATGATAGAACACAACAACAATAGAACTTTCAAGAAAATTCTCATTAGTTCTACAAATATAAAAATCAAAAGATACAAAAGGTAACAATGCAACCAAAGTAAACATTTAATAGGAAGTATTTGTTTTATCGAATAAGGATTGGTTAACGAAATAAAAATTGGTAAATAAAACAATTGAAAAGAATAGATTTCACACCTAGGTGTCAATATTTGAAGATCGTCTTATTGTTGATAAAGGAAAAAAAAGGGTGTGTTCTATCTAGAACATTACAGCAGTTTCGAGGCTATTTCATGTAGTATATATAAAAGGTGTTGTTCGAGGATACAACCAGTATAAAGTTGTTAGCGATACAAAAAGTATAAAAATATTAGCAGTGATATAGGCGAAGTAAAATTAACAGTGTTATAAGTAGAAAGTTATTGTAAGTGATATTGTGAACAAGTATAAAGGAATTATAAGTGGTGAAATATTGTTAGTACAAGAAGAACTAAAAGGGGAATAGTGATAGGAGAAATATTTTTATTGTAAAATCTTGAACGAATAAAATTATAACGTTTAGAAAATCCATTGTGTTTTAAATTTCCTGATTTAGTGATCGAACTAAATAATTGTAACTCGGCTAAGAAACGTTACAATATTTTTTAAAAATAATAAATAGTCTATAAATAAGCTACGACTGAGAAATATCAAAATTAATTAAAGACTATAAATATTTTAATCGGTCATTTCAAAAACCTCATAAGTCACTCAATTAGAATTTTTCAGAAATCAATAAAAACTGTTTCATACACAAACAAATGAGTTTTAAAGGACCTTTTTATGTTTAATTTAGTATTTGAGTGGTGAAAAATTACAATTTATTAATAGAAATAATGAAAAAAACCTGAAAAACAGTTCTTGACTTATGTTGTTTTAGCAAGAAATAGGGTTAGTGGTATAAAGTTTAACCAAAAAAATCGTAGTAATCATATTTTTTATTGCCTATTATTGAGAATTACACTTAAAAATAATCTTATTAACATTTTACATGTATTAATTTGTCATGTTTTAATATCTTTATGGTACATAGTCATATTCTCCATCATTCTTAATTATGAGTTAATTCATATATAATAGTATAATACGTATATAATTCATATATAATACGAATCCTCGAAAAGAGGACGAGTGTCATGGGTCCGTCCATGCGGTTCCTCTCATCCTACGCAGGAATGCAGGAATGCTATCGCTATCGTGGTTTTTACCCAAAATACGCATCTCGCTTTAAGGAACCATTTTCTGCAAAAAAAGCATGTTGGTAAAAAATGTGACTTAAGAGGTTTTTGAAATGACCGATTCATTTAATACTTATATTTTATATTACGATGATTTCGAAACAGGAAATAGTTTAGGTTCCCACGCAGGCTCTCAATCAATTGCAGGATTTTATTTTGTTTTTCCAACTTTGCCTTTCCAAAGTTTAAAATTAAATAACATATTCGTAGCGCTTTTAATGAAAACAAAATATTTTGGATAAAAATTTGGACCTAATCAATCTTTAAGCTATCTAGTTGACTGTTTGAAACTATTCGAAACCCAGGGAATCGATTTAATTATATCAAATAAAACAAAAAACGTCAAATTCATTCTAGGTCTTATCATAGGAGATAACCTTGCATTAAACTCGTTAATGGGGTATAGTTCTTCCTTTTCTCATAACTTTTATTGTAGACATTGTAAAGAATCAAAATCTAAGATGGAACTATCAATTGTTGAAAATATGGATAATTTGCGAAACAAGACAACTACAAATTAGATCTATAAAAAAAGACTTTAAATCTACGGGAGTAAAGTTTAATTCTATATTTAATGATCTTAAGTATTTTGATGTTACTGAGAATTTTTACTGTGATATAATGCATCTTGTATTTGAGGGAATAATTAAATTTGGTCTCGCTCAAGCTTTAAACATTTTTATATTTCAAAAAAAATATTTCGATTTAGAAATATTAAACAATATTATTCAAAACTTCGGTTATGGTGAAATTGAAGTGCAAAACAGACCAAATTTTATTAAAGAAGATCATGTAAAAAATTTAAATTTGCACATGTCGGCTAGAGAGAGTTATTGTTTTCTACGTTATTTTCCAGCTTTTGTAGGTTGCTTTGTTCCAAGGAACGATTTATGCTGGAAATACGTTCTCATATTATATGAACTAGTTGAATTTCTTCTGAAAAATTCTTATAGCGAAGTGGAACTTCAATATCAACGGGACTCAATAAAAAAACACCATACACGTTACAAATTTTGTTTTAAATCCAACCTTAAACCAAAACACCGTTTTATATGCCATTATCCACGGTTGATCGAAAGTTCTGGTCCCTTAAAACTTTTAAGCTGTATGAGAGTAAAAACAAATTTATTAAGGAATATTCTAAAGTTTGCAATTCTCGGGTTAATCACCCCTTTTCACTTAGTAAAAAATGTAGTTATTCATTTGCTTATAATGTTATGAAAAATAATATAATTGATCCTGATATTGAAATAATTCAACGATTAAAAGATTTTGACCCAAGTAAAATTAATTATCATGATCTAAAATTGGAATAAAACCTTAAAATTGCTTCTATCGTTTCTGTTACTGTTTTGATTTATAAAGGAACTTTGTTTAAAAAAAACTATTACGTTTATGAAGATATTTAATTGTTGAAATGTTATATGATGAATCCTCTTTGTTTTTAATTTTAAACGAAATTGCTATAGTTGATTTTGATCCGCATTTAAAAATTTATAAAACAGGCGAATCAAAAAATGAAATATTACTAAAAAATATTAAGGATTTAAACTCAAAAAAACCTTTTGAAATTCATATGCTTTATAATAAAGAACAGTTTTTTCTACCTAGAGTTCTTTAATTTTAATTTTTATTTATATTACAAACTTTATGTTAAACTTAAATCTTTTAATTTAATATTTTGAACAATATTTAAATTTATGTCATAAATTCATTATGAATTAATATGAATTAAATTATAAAAAATAACTTGATAATAAATTTATGTTACCAGCAAACTACAGTTTTTTATTTATTCGCTTCATTAGCATAATGTAATCTCTAATCACTATTTCAAAGAGTAAAAACTACTTAATAAGGGATATTATATGGAAGATAGGTTCCATGGATATCATGATTTCAGTTCATGAAAACTTCGCTAAAAAGGAATGTTTTATGTAATCCTTTCATAAATTTATTATTCCTAATAATCATACTTTGTATTAAATCATGCGGCTTTATGCATAGTATATCTTTAGCTTTTTGTAGAATTTATACTTTATTCGGAATAATGAGTGTTTATCAAAATAGGAATAAAACATGAATTAATTGTATAAACTGTTCCAATGCTAGGAAGGGTTGAATGTCACACATAATATTTGTATGGATTATACGCTAACGGAATAATAGATGAATTGATTTCTCTGGGTGTAAATTAAGTGAACATCATTTATGGTGGAACGGACCAAATTGGTTAAAGGAAAATCAAGAAAAATGGCCAAAATTAACAACTGAGTTAAAAATTGAAGATATTCCAGATACAAAAAGAACTGTGCTAACTACGATGATGACAAGTGATCCATATAGTCTTCTTTGTACATACAAGATACTCTAAATTAATAAAACTACAACGAGTTATGTATGTCAGTGTACAACGAGTTATGAACTGTCAGCGATTTGTAAACCGACTTAGAAAAAAACAGTATCCGACGTCTCTAACCCTAACAACGATAGAGATGGAGGAAGCTTTGCAGCGGATCGTAATAACAGTCCAATCTAAAAACTTTCATGAAGAAATATCACAACTAAAAACTAAAACGCATATCTCAAGTAAGAGTAAAATTCTTTCTTTGAGTCCGTTTCTAGACCAACAAGGTATACTACGGGTAGGAGGTAGATTACAAAATTCAACACTTTCATTCAACGAAAAACATCCGATTATTTTACCCAAAAAACATCCAGTAACCGAGCTAATAATAACGAATGCTCATTTAACAACTTTGCATGGAGGAGCGCAGCTAACGTTATCTTACATCCGAAAGCGTTTTTGGAATATTAATGCAAAAAGCTGTGTTCGGAATTCAATTCATAAATGCGTAAAACGCCACAGATTCAAGGCTAAGGCCAATCAGCAAATAATGGGTAATCTACCATCATCAAGAATTGTTCCTTCTCGACCATTTTTAAAAACAGGAGTAGATTATGCGGGGCCTCTTAACATTCGGACAACAAAAGGAAGAGGACATAAATCATACAAAGGCTACATAGCACTTTTTGTGTGTATGGCTACAAAGGCAGTCCATATTGAAGTCGTAAGTGATCTTACATCACAAGGATTCATTGCAGCATACAAGAGATTTACATCACGGCGTGGACTATGCACTGATATTTACAGTGACAATGGCACAAATTTCGTTGGCGCCAGTGCTGAGCTCAACAAAAGGAAAAAATTAACTATGCAACAACTTAATCCTGAATTTGAAGAGCTTCTCTCCAAAGACAACACTACTTGGCATTTTATACCACCTCGTGCCGCACATTTTGGTGGTCTATGGGAAGCAGGAGTCAAATCAATGAAGTATCATTTAAAAAGGGTGATAGGGGAAACAACATTAACCTTTGAAGAATTAACAACGTTACTCACTCAAATAGAAGCGTGCATGAATTCACGACCATTATCACCGTTGACATCTGATCCAAGTGATCTATCAGTTTTAACGCCTGGATATTTTTTGATTGGCGATTCCTTAATTTCACCGCCAGATCCAAATATAGGAGTATCTAACCTAAATGGTCTTAAGCGATGGAGATTGGTTGAACACAGAAAGAAATGCTTACTAATATTAAACGAAACTTGCTTTATTCAATCATTTTTGTACATGGATTTTCAACCTACTAAGCATGTTTCTTGAATTAAAATTCTGCTGGAATAATACCAGAAATAAATTTTTTCTTCGTTTAAGAAATATTTATTAAAAGCATGAAAGGTTGAGATGTATTAAAAGAAGCAACTAATATTCAATTTGAGTGGACAAAGTTACTAAAACTAAGTAATCGGCTTGCTTGAATTAGTCAAAAGTTTTATAAATATAATACAACTTTGCCTCAAATTGAGAAACTGCTTTTCTTTAGTTTAGCAATGTTTTCGCTTTAAATGAGAGTTTATTTCTTAATTTAAAATAAGACTTACTCATTGTTAGAAAGTCGTTTCTTGAAACAATAACATGTTCAATAGAGTTGATCTAGTGCTGTCTGTACTGATGACAGGAGAAATGTTATTCCAAGAAATTGTTTCTTCATTATAGCGCCATGTTCTTGCTCATATTTAATGATTTTCCTTCCAAATTTGAGAGAAGGCTTGCTTAGCTATACCAAATTGTCAATTAATATATTTATAGTGTGACGATTATGGAAGATGATAGAACACCACAACAATAGAACTTTCAAGAAAAATCTCGTTAGCTCTACAAATATAAAAATCAATAAAAGATAACAATGCAACCAAAGTAAACAGTTAATAGGAAGTATTTGTTTTATCGAATAAGAATTGGTTAACGAAATAAAAATTGGTAAATAAAACAATTGAAAAGAATAGATTTCACACCTAGGTGTCAATATTTGAAGATCGTCTTATTGTTGAAATAAAGGAAGGAACAACAAAAAAAAAAGGGGTTTGTTCATCTAGAATATTGCAGTAATATCGAGGCTATTTCATGTAGTATAAATAAGAGGTGTTCTTCGAGGATATTATTAGTATAAAATTGTTAGTGATACTAAAAGTATAAAAATTTAGCAGTGATAAAGGCGAAGTAAAATTAAAAGTGTTATAAGTAGAAAGTTAAAAGTGATTTTGTGAACAAGTATAAAAGAATTATAAGTGGTGAAACATTGTTAGTACAAGAAGAACTAAAAAGGGGAATAGTAATAGGAGAAATATTTTTATTGTAAAATCTTGAACGAATAAAATTATAACGTTTAGAAAATCCATTGTGTTTTAAATTTCCTGATTTAGTGATCGAACTAAATAATTGTAGCTCGGCTAAGAAACGTTACAACTGGTGTCAGAAGTGAAATTGGGAAATAAGATGGAGTTGAATGGATTAAAAGTTCAAGATCTGAAGAGTGAATTGGAGAAAAGAAATCTTTCAACAACGGGAACCAAGAATGAGTTGAAAGAACGATTAATAAAAGCTATGGAAGCAGCTGGATTGGATCCAGAAAAATATCGTTTTGGGCAAGAAGAAGCAGATGAAAATCCAGATGCAGGAAATATTGAAGATAAAGATGGTGCTGTTGAAGCAACGAGGCAAGTCGTACCAGCAAACAACGACTTTACACAGTTAATGGCTATGATGGAGCAAATGAGTAACAGCATGAGTAATGAAATGAAAAAGTTAGATGTCAACATCAATCAACAGTCTGCAAACATCGCTTCAAGTCGAGAAGAAATTAGCTTGGTTAAAACACACATCGACGAGAAACTTCTACAGATGGCAGCGAATCTACGCATCGAAGTAGAGAAAATTGTGGATGAGAAAGTCGAGAAAGTGCAAAAAGAAGTTGAAGTTCTGGAACAGAAAGTGCAATCGAAAGTAGATGACTTTAAAGTAGAAGTAGAAAAAAGGCTTCTAGATGTTGAAATAATAGCTAAAACATCACATCCGGTTCAACAAATACAGGGCATGAAGTTAAAACCGCCCACATACGATGGTACATCATCGTTTGGAATTTTCAAATTCCAATTTGAAACAGCAGCTGATCAGAACAGTTGGAACGAAACACATCGTGTGGCAGCTTTAATAGTGGCACTGAAGGGTGAAGCAGCAGAAACAATACAATCAGTTCCAGAACAAGATCGAAGGAGCTACAATGAGATCATGAAGGCTTTAGATCGCAAATATGGTAGTGACCACAAACGGGAGATATACAGACTTGAGTTGAAGGGTCGCTACCAGCGAATAGGAGAAAGTCTGCAAGAGTTTTCGTCTGCGATCGAACGTCTGGTACATATGGCACATGGAAATACATCACCAGACTATATGGAAAGAATGAAGATAGATGCGTTCATCGACGGCATAAGAGATCCAGAGACGCGGAAGTCAGCTGTGATGACGCCTAAAGCTACATTTGCTGAAACAATAGCTTGTGCATTGACTAGTGAGACGGCACAAGCAATTGTCAAACCAACAATCAAAGTACGTCGTGTAGAAATGGAAGAAGAGGATAGTTTTAGGCCCCAAAGAAGATCTGGAGAATTTAACAGTAGAATAAGATGTTGGGTATGTGACAAACTTGGTCACATATCTCGAGAATGCAGAGAGGCTAGACGAAAACGGGGCAGATCAACATCACCAATCAGACGGAGATCATCTGAAGAAAAGGCTCAAGCGGGAGAGGATGGTCAAATAGCAGCGGAAGGGTTAAACTATAACGAGTCAGCTTTAAGGGGCGTAAGCTGGCTCCCACAACCGAATGCCCCATAATCTCCATCCCTATTTCAAGAATCGCAAGGAATGGTGTCAGTTTAACGATTGGAGCTAAAATTGATGACAACAACTGTATCATTACGCTAGATACTGGAGCAACTCGCACAATAGTCCGTACAGATTTACTAAAAGGGGAATTACAACCAGCAGAAAAATATCGAATACAAACAGCAACAGGGGAAAGTGCAACTATCAGGGGAAGCAAAATTGCCGATATAAAAATTGGAAATACGCACTTTCAGCATGAAGTTCTAGTGGCAGACATCGTTGATGAAGTAATTTTGGGAATGGACTTCATGAGGCCGAATGGGTTTGTAATAGACGCTGGAAATGGAGTACTCAAGTATGGTAACGTAGAGTTGGTTCTTCAGATGAATGGTGCAGAATCAAGTATGAGGCGAATAATATTGGAACATCGCGATAAGCTGCCACCTAATACCGAAACAATCGTCTGGGGAAGATTGGAGGGAGATTTTGGGTCACCAAGGTTGTGGGTTGTGGAAGCCAATGAAAATGGTCTACAACATCAAGAGATCATTATAGGGAAAACATTAGTTGTACCAGATGAAAACTCAAGAATACCGATAAGAACACTAAATTTATCAGACAAAACAAAAACCCTCAAGAAAGGAACAATAGTTGGTAAATGTGAAGAAGTAACTACCATTGTGAAATGTGAACAACAGCACATAGAAAGGAAAGTCGAAAATCAAACGCAGAAGAAAGAAATACAAAATCTACTACAGAAGTGGACAACAGAGCTTACAAAAGAACAAAAGAAAGAAGCAGAGCAGTTGCTCGAACGTTATTCGTCCATCTTCTGCAGCACATCAGCAGACAACGGAAGAACTAATCTGGTTAAACATAAAATTGACACGGGAGCAGAGATGCCGATTCGCCAAGCACCAAGAAGATTACCATTAGCAAAACGGGAAGAAGCTGATAGAATGGTAAAGGATATGAAAATGGCTGGTGTTATCGGGCAATCAGATAGTCCATGGAGTTCACCTGTGGTTTTAGTTGGAAAGAAGGATGGAACTATGAGATTCTGCGTCGACTACAGAAAACTGAATGCAGTAACAAAGAAAGATAGCTACCCATTACCTCGAATTGATGATACCTTGGACACATTATCAGGTGCCAAATTATTCTCAACATTAGATCTGCAAAGTGGTTATTGGCAGGTAGAAGTCCAAGAAGAGGATCGAGAAAAGACAGCGTTTAGTGTGGGTAGTGGGCTATGGCAGTTTAACGTTATGCCATTCGGACTATGTAATGCTCCCGCAACATTTAAACGTTTAATGGAACGTGTGCTGAAAGGATTACATTGGAGAACGTGCCTTGTGTACTTGGACGACATCATTGTAATGGGCAAGGATTTTGACGATCATTTGAAGAATTTAGAAGAAGTCTTCGAGAGAATCCAAGCAGCAGGACTAAAATTGAGTCCAAAGAAATGTACACTATTCAGAGAAGAAGTAAAATACTTGGGGCACAAAGTAACAACGAATGGAATACACACAGATGCTGATAAGATCACAGCAGTAAAAGAATGGCCAAGACCTAAGAATTTACATGAACTTCGCAGTTTTCTGGGATTGTGCACTTACTACCGACGTTTTGTACCAGGATTTGCCAATGTTGCTAAGAGTCTACATGAGCTCACGAGGAAGGATAAAGCTTTTGAATGGACCGAAAAGCAAGAAGATGCTTTTGTGGAGCTTCGGAAAAGATTGTGCACAGCACCTGTTCTGGCTTACCCTATACCAAATTTTAAATTCATATTAGACACTGATGCCAGCAATGATGGTATAGGAGGAGTGTTATCTCAAGAAATTGATGGACAAGAAAAAGTAATAGCTTATTACTCAAAAATACTGTCCAAGCCAGAAAGGAATTATTGTGTAACCCGTAAAGAATTGCTGGCTATAGTGGAATGTGTAAAACATTTTCACAAATATTTGTACGGTCAAAAATTCCATTTGAGAACTGATCATGGAGCATTGAGGTGGCTACTGCAATTTAAGAACCCGGAAGGACAAGTAGCACGATGGATTGAACGCTTACAAGCTTATGATTTCGACATTGAACATCGAAGGGGAAGTGCACATGGAAATGCTGATGCATTATCAAGAAGGCCATGCCAGGTGGAATGCAAGCACTGTAATCGGGCGGAAAGTAAGGAAAACATTATTGATGTCAGGCTTCTGCAAGTGCTTCCTAGTAAAGACTGGACGCATGAAGTGGTAAGGAAGGAGCAACTGGAAGATCCGAGCTTGGCACCAATAATAAAGTGCAAGGAAAAGGGAGAAAAACCTACATGGAGTGAGATTGCCGATAAAAGTCAAACATTGAAGGCATATTGGGCACAATGGGACAGCCTCTGTATTGAAGATGGATGCTTGAAAAGAATTTGGGAAAGTCCTGACGGATCAGTTAAAGAATCAATGATAGTAGTTCCCAAAATAAGAATACCTCAAGTATTAAAGGAATATCATGAAGGAACCAGTGGAGGTCACCTGGGTATTAACAAAACCCTTGCTAAAGTACGGCGTAGATTTTATTGATCAGGAGCACGTCAATCGGTAGTGGAATGGTGTCAAGCATGCGATCAATGTGCGGCTGCAAAGGGACCTGCAAGAAGAAGTCGTGGTAATATGAGGCAGTATAATGTAGGAGCACCATTCGAGAGAATTGCGATGGATGTAGCTGGACCATTTCCGACTTCTGATAACAACAACAAATATGTGCTAGTCATAATGGATTATTTTAGCAAATGGCCAGAAGTGTGTGCAATACCAAACCAAGAAGCAACAACGATCGCTGAAGCAGTAGTTAGCAATTGGATAAGTCGCTACGGAGTGCCGATGGAGATTCACACAGATCAAGGAAGAAATTTTGAATCTACCATATTTCAAGAAATCTGTCAGATACTGGGGATTAATAAAACTAGAACAACTGCTTCACATCCCCAATCAGACGGCATGGTGGAAAGATTTAATGCTACTCTTGAGAAATATCTAGCAAAAGTAGTAAACAAGAATCAACGTGATTGGGACCGTCATATTCCGTTATTTTTGATGGCTTATAGATCAGCAGTGCATGATACAACCAAAACGACGCCTGCTACAACCATTTTTGGAAATGATTTACGGCTACCTGGTGATCTGAAGTTTGGGATTATTCCATCGTCAACATTATGTGTCCAAGATTATGTTAATAAACTTCAAAAAGAACTTGAGGAGGTACACACGTTTGTAAGACAGAAAGCACAGATATCCAGTGATCGAATGAAGGCTCGGTATGACATTCGCGCAAACAACAAAGGATTTGAGGAAGGACAACTAGTATGGCTACACAATCCACAGCGGAGAAAAGGATTATCTCCAAAACTACAAACATCTTGGGAAGGACCTTATACCATCATAACAAAATTAAACGATGTCGTTTATCGAATAAAGAAAGGTCAACGAGCGAAACCAAAAGTCGTTCATCTAGAAAGATTAGCACCCTACAGAGGGGGAGATTTAGATTCTATTCGGGACGAACAGAAATAAGTGGGGGAGAATGTGACGATTATGGAAGATGATAGAACACCACAACAATAGAACTTTCAAGAAAAATCTCGTTAGCTCTACAAATATAAAAATCAATAAAAGATAACAATGCAACCAAAGTAAACAGTTAATAGGAAGTATTTGTTTTATCGAATAAGAATTGGTTAACGAAATAAAAATTGGTAAATAAAACAATTGAAAAGAATAGATTTCACACCTAGGTGTCAATATTTGAAGATCGTCTTATTGTTGAAATAAAGGAAGGAACAACAAAAAAAAAGGGGTTTGTTCATCTAGAATATTGCAGTAATATCGAGGCTATTTCATGTAGTATAAATAAGAGGTGTTCTTCGAGGATATTATTAGTATAAAATTGTTAGTGATACTAAAAGTATAAAAATTTAGCAGTGATAAAGGCGAAGTAAAATTAAAAGTGTTATAAGTAGAAAGTTAAAAGTGATATTGTGAACAAGTATAAAAGAATTATAAGTGGTGAAACATTGTTAGTACAAGAAGAACTAAAAAGGGGAATAGTAATAGGAGAAATATTTTTATTGTAAAATCTTGAACGAATAAAATTATAACGTTTAGAAAATCCATTGTGTTTTAAATTTCCTGATTTAGTGATCGAACTAAATAATTGTAGCTCGGCTAAGAAACGTTACAATAGAAATACTTATTCGATAATAACAAGGAAATAATCAATTCAAACCAATCAACAAAAACAAAATTTAATTTTTTTCATTAAATTAAATAATAATTTATTAGGCATCAATTCAATTTATTTCTATAGATAGTTTTAAAAAAAATATAGAAAACCTAAATAAAGTTTAGATTATATTATAAGTTTATAAATATATGTTCTTAATCTAGGTAATGTAAAACAACAATTCTTATATTATTTAACTTAATTTTAAATTCTGGTTTTATGCACTTTGCACCATTAGCGAGTTTATGTATTAAAATTGGTTTTATATAAGATGAGTCTAAAACAATAAAGTTATATAAATTTGAAATTATTGAGTCATCTATAATATATGCTTTATAATGATTGTCATATCGAATTATGTGTACTTCTTGAGTAACCAATATTACAGTGGAATTGGAGTAAACAATATCACTTATTTTTAACAAAATAGTTTTAAGTTTGTTAAAAGTATAGAATCCCTTTTTATAGCATGTTCCTTTAAATTCAAGTGTTGTAGCCGATGAATATGATTTCAGATCAACCTGGAGAATTTTTTTCAATTCTAAATGAAAAGGTTTCATATGTATTTCTATTGTGTCAGGTTTTATCAAACAAATATCTGAACCAAAACCAATATTTTCAATCATGCGATTAGCAAATTTCATTAAACATTTTTTTGCTAGAGAAAGCGACAGATTTTTACGTGAGAAAGTAACATTGGTGTAGTTTTTCATTTCACGATGTTTTGACTCATATCTCATACACCAATAATGTATTAACGGTCCTAATTGCTTTATAATTGCTGGATAATGGGTCAAAATATGATGTTTTGGTTTGATTTTGTCTTCAAATAAATTTTCATATAAAATGTTGTGTAAAGAAATATTTTTGGCTAACCATTCAATGTCTTTACCAGAAAATGATTCAGCTAGAAGATTTTCAGTCAAGTCTTGTAAAACAATGATGTATTTCCAAACCTTATCATTTTTGGGAACAAGATCTCCTAAAAATAACGAAATATATTTTAATAAACTTATACTTTCCCTAGCAGACATATGCAACTTTTTTTTTTTAATATGTTCGTACTTCAATGGTACTCCACGTGAACTAATCTCAATTTCACCATAGTCAAAGTATTGATATCTATAGTTAAATGTTTCTAAAGTAAAGAGTTTTTTGAGGATTATAAAATAATAAAGGCAATTGGCTAAACCATATTTGATAATTCCTTCGAAGACATCATGCATGATGTCCACGCAGAAATTTGAAACAACGTGAAAACTTTGAATTTCATTAAAAATGGAATCTTCTCGAATCCCAGTGTCAATATAATTATTATTTTGCAAATCTTCTTGATAGTTTTCCTTATTTCTAATAAGCGTCAGTGATTCGCAGGAATACTTCGATAAATCTTTTTTTAATATTTTGCAAAATCGACAGCATTGATTATGGTTGAAAGATTTTGAAAATCCAAGAATTGTGTTTAGGCCCAGATTATCGCCAATTACAAGTCCTAACACAAAAAATACTGTGATGTTTTTGTTGGCTATTGACATTGTGATACCCTCAGTTTCAAGTTTTTTTATAATATTAATTAAACTTGCTAAACATTTGTGAATCATAAGGATTTCCAGTCTCAAAATCATCATAATATATATGATACGGTATAACATTTTTTTCTTTGAAGGAAGTCATTTTTTCTTGCCAAAGCTCCTCCTGAACAAAGTTTGAAATTTGGCCCAAATTATTTTCAAAATTTATCTTATTTTCAAAATGGATTGAAGTATGCTCTATTTTTTGCATTAACACGTGTGGTTGCTCAAAAAATTTTTTTATCTGATACTCAATAGGCATTAAAATCCCTTCAGAACTCTTATTAGTTAGAACCGTTACGCCTTTTCGCATTGTTTCCGTTGTCATGTTCTGATAAAGATCATGTTCTGATAAAGTTTTTATTAATAAAAATTCTGAATTTATCTCTTGAAATGGATCAAAACAAAATTTTAGCAATTCCTCGACTGTATGTCGATTATTATTATCGATAAACGGAACAATTTTTATTAACTCTGAAAATATGACTTCAATCACAAGAGTTGTGAAGTTTTTCTGTATAATGTGAAGTAACGAATTTGTAACATTACTAATACTTGACATTTTTGTAAGAAAATTAAGAACGGATTTGTTAACCTTTTCTTTAAATTCCACCGTATTTATAGCAATTTTCTCTTGAGAAGACTCAAACATGGGTTTAGGGTCATTATTATCCTTCTTTATATTAATGAAATTATACTCATGTGTCGTTTCTTCTTTACTTTTGAGTTCAGGTGCTAATATACCTGAAAGAGTATTTGTTTTATTTTCGTGGTTTTTTAACAGATGTCGTTTAAATGAGGATATATTACGAAAAACTGAAGGGCAATCATTTTGACATTTAAATTCTTCACATGTCTTCACAAAATGTATGTACTTCAAATGATTTATATAAATTTCCGTGGTTTCAAATATTTGAAAACAAAGAAAACAGTTTAACATGACTAAAATTAGATGATTAGAATTAAATTATCAAATTAGATTAATAACTTAAAATTAAAATTAAACTTTAACCTTATGTGATAGATTTTAACCAATTATACTTATGGAGTATGTAAAAATAGAAAATACTTTTAAACTTAAAATTCAATAGCAATAACATTTATATTATAAAAAATTATATTAAACTATGAAATTAAAAATTTTAAAAAAACGTTTCAAATAAAAGAAAATTACTCTATTTTTTCAATTTCCGTTAGTAAATTTTTAAGCTCTGGGTCTATTAAGTCTAATTCAATACTATAAAAATAAATTTGGATGAAATTCCAAACTTTTTGACATTCAATGGGGTATTTTAGATTTAATGCAAAAAACATTTTAAAACAATTATCTATGCATTTTAAGAAACTGTCAAATGTATAATAAATTTCGTCAAAAACGATTGCGTACTGATACTTGTTTCCCTCCAATAAAACAGCGATTAGAGGTTGCAGTGTTATTCCGTAACTGGAATAATGCTGTTTTTTATCTTCGACAATTTTTTTCAATTCGATTACAGATCCCACTTCCACAGCAAACGAATTAATTGAATTTTGAATTTCCAAATAGTTTTAGCCTTTCCAGTTACTCTTGTTGATGGTTTTAAAATATAATGAAGGAACTGAATTAGTTTAAAGTTCGTATAATCTGTAATTACATTAAAAGATAAAACATTTGTGAATAGATACGAAATTTATTTATGTTAATATTGGTGAATAAAGCAGAAATACAAAACAAAATTAAATTACCTTGATCTTTTTTCAGAGATTTTAATTCCTTAATAGCTGATTTATTTTTTAGTTTTTTAAAATAGTACTAGAGGCAACTTTTTAGTAAATATTTCCCACTTGTCAAATAAGGCAAAGGTTGATTCTGGGTAATGTATTACAAAATCTATATCAATCTGAAATTGAAATGTAGTTTTATAAGCATTAAATATATTATATAAGTGATTGATAACAATTTTCTTAAGTTTGAGTTGATCGTTTTCTCCATTATTAATTAATTATTAATTTAAGTGAATTTTATTTCATATTAAAATCTTTAGTTATTTTATATAGTTGTTTATATGTTTTGTTTCCTATCTATTTTACTTTTCAAACTTTCGAAGACAATAATCGTCATTTTCACGAAAGCTAACATTGAAAAAGAAATAACACAAGAAGAAATATGAAGCAAATTATAAACAGCACAACCAAATAAAATGTTTTAATAACTAAAGATTAATATATTAAAAAAACTGAATGAACAATTCCCGTAATAAAATGTAAAAATTTTTTTTTTCAAATAAATTTCAAAAATAATTTCAAAAATAATTTTTTCAAAATAATTTCTTACCAATCGAAACCCTTTTGCTGATGTCAATAATGGCCAACTTTCAATAATTTCAGTTGCCTTTAAATTATTTTTTTCGTTTAATTCTCTATGGCGTCCTATGGCAGTCTCTTTCCACTTTAATTCAACAGTTTCCCATGCAGACTGCATATAAGAAAGCCATTTCTTATTATCTTCAAAGTCTGGCTCCTCTTCAATTTTTTGTTTGTCTAAGAAGAAAAAAATACTATAGATGTTACTTAAAATTAAGAAATCTTACTTTATACCTAAATGATTGATAGTTCCAGCTCCAGATATAAGATTTGATGATGAAGTTTTGTCTTTATTTTTAAAAATTCCAATTTTTTTAAGCTTACAGCAACTGTTACGGTACTTGTTGTACAGTTTTCCGGCCGGTCTTCTGCCGCCAGTATAAAACAGAGCCTATATGTTTACAAAATGAATTAATGGTTTAAAATTTTGTCAAAATAAGGAAAACTAGAAGTAATTAGTAATTAGGAGGTTAATTTTATATTAAAGTTTTTAAACAGATCATCTTTTCTTCAAATACAAAAAAAAATTAAGGAGTTTGAAAGAATATTTGCCTTATCTTCCCCAGGAAAATTATTTGAAATATCGCTGCTAATTTGCTCAAACTGAATGGCCGTCATATTTTCATCTCTGACCATAAATTCTTGAACAATATTTTCAATCATCAAGCTTCTAATGTCATCATCCAGTGAACCGTTTTTCCTATAAAACTCGGTAAGTTTTTTACCCCGTTCTGTGTGTAGAAACGCTTTAAAGTCCTATACAAATTAAACTGATTAAAAACTAAAAGTTGCGATCAAAAATGAAAATCTGTACAAATTTAAAACAAGCCTGCAATTCACTCTCATGCGAGGTTATTGATGCGCTGGAGCTTGGAATCAAAGAAGCAAACGATGTATCAATCGATAAACTATTATTTCCACAACTTAATGTACATGATTGTGCCGGAAACCCCTAAAAAGTGAAACATGGAAATGGGAGATTTAAATAAATTAAACCTTGTTTATCTCACGTTTTCAATTCGCCACTCTCCAATTTTCGCCCGAAGTCTACTTTTTTGCAAAGATCTTTGGGATCAGGAAATAGAAAATCAAGATCTGATTCTGTTAAAATCTTCAAATCCGTAATACTATCAAAATTGGATTCTAATATAAAGAAATTTATATAATAAATTATATTATTATATAAATTTCTGTCATATTTTTTGTACCGATGATGAATATTTAATATTCGAAACGCGTCATAAATAAATATACTTAGTAAAAAGATTGTTTGGTGATTCAATTTAACAATAATTTATTAATTTAAATTATTGATTTCATTTAATAAAGAAATTAATTAATTAAGAAAACAGCTAACTATTATTTCGACCTACTTTGAAAATTTATCCAAGTTGTCTCCAATCCCCATTGATTTAATAAAGCATATAATGCATTGGGCTCATCAGCACTAATGGGAATCGCCTGGCAAACACTCATTGATTTATTTTCTGTTTAACAGATAAAAGAAATCAAATAAAGACAAACATTAATAAAGATAAAAGAAAAAATATTGATTTGATACAACTGAAACTCTAATTAGGTATTTTTTCTGTTGGCCCGAGGCATAGTTAAAACTCAATATATTACCGAAATGTATGTAAGGTGTATGTTCCTCATAATTATTTGTTGATATAAACTGTAAAACATTATTTACAAATGCATCGTTTGTATTATCGCCGTTAGACATTTTATTTTTAAATTATTTATTTATTGCCAAAAAATGTTGTGAATTTTTTAATAACGCTTTAAATAAGCAAACACTAATCTAAAAGAATATAACAATAGCATGTATTACTTTTTAAGAAATACAATATAATAAACACCAATCTACCGTCTATCAAAATATTTAGTAACATCTATAAATAATTTTAATTTATAACTATAATAATAAACAATTTCTTACCTATTTTAAAATTTTAAATAAATCCTATGTGTAATAGTAATAATAATATATTAAATTATTTATTTCACTTCACTTTTCATATAGCACTGTAGCACTTTTAATATTATAATTATTAAATAAGCAAATTCCACTGTAACATTTATATCGATGGTCTAGCGCACAGATGTGGTAAGTGACATTTAGCAAATTGTTCAGTACAGGCGTTTGAAAGTTCACACTTCAATAAAAATTGAAAATGTAAAATATTATGTGGTGGAATTCGATAGAGTTTTATAGTAGTTATCTAGTCTTTATTGTAATTATGTTTTTCTACATGACAGAACTTAAGAGATACATGAATAATATTTATTTTTATACAAACCATAAGTACTTACCACAGTACATGTGCAGTATAGTATAGTACAACAATGCCATCTACTGGATAAAATATTAAACATACACATACAATATTTTTACATTATATGAAAAATGAAATGGAGAATTTTATAGAGTAGTTAACTCATTTTCTCAAAAAATGTCACTTACCACATCTGTGCGCTAGACCATCGATATTTATTAAATTTTTAAATTTATTTCGAAAAACTGTAAGACGCACAGAACAATAGCAATTTTAGTAATGAACTAATTTAACCGCGCATCATTCCAAAAATCAGTTTATTTCCTGCAATATAATCAAAACGCATGCGCTAATCAAGCAAGCCTTGCTTAATATTATAAAGTAAATAACAAAATGAAGAAAGGCTCTCATAAAATAAAAATAAAAATTCTTAATTTAAGAAAATGCTTACTTATATCATAGACAAATAATAATATTATTATTTGTCTATGCTTATATGTAGCAAGGCTGTTTCATAAATTTGTAATGTTTCGATAGATTTGTACTTCTTCATAATTAGAATCAAAACTTTTCTTAATTTAAGAAAATGCTGAGTTATATGTAGAAGGACTGTTTCATAAATTGTCCAAATTTTTATAAATTTGTATTTCTAAACAAAAATTTCTTAGTTTATGTAAAAGCTGACTTCTATATAGAATTTTTTTTAAATTTTACTAATACTAGTATTATACTTTATTTGAATATCGATTTCTTAATTTTAGAAATGTTATAATAACTTATATCAAGAGAAACTTGTTTAATTCGATGATTCAATTTGTTGTTTTAAGCAGAAACTGCTTTATATTT
>CAVNZG010000141.1:51200-97031 GCA_963693315.1 Diogma glabrata
GCTAAATAGAATTTCTATTGCGAGAAAGTGGGACGGTGAAAACGTGCTAACTAGATTGGGGATAAATTTACTATTTAATGCTTTCCGTTACTATTTTATTCTTCAAAAAATTCTTTTATTTCAATTGGACATTTTTCAACCGTTAGGAAATGTGCTTGCAGTGGTTCGTACATTTTCAAATTTCTTTCTAGTGCTGGCATCACCGCCAGCCAGCGAGTTTCACTGTATCCAATAAGTTGGTTATGTTCGACATTACTTTTGCCATAGAACTCCTTCAACGTCTCCAGTAAAGACAGTAAAATATCCAAATTTTTTTAACCCTGCCATTTAAATCAGCAGCATTTCTTATTGCATTATTTAGAATATGGGCTGCGAATCCAATACCCAATACACTCTGGTTCAAATTCGAGTTTAGCTTGTTTTTAAATTTTCACCCCTTGACGTGACACCACTAAAATTGGTGTTCGTGTTATCAGCGCAATTAGCAACTAACTTTTTTTCAATGTTAAATAACAACAAGAAAACAAAATAACAACAAAACTTGTTCAAGCTACTGGAGCTGGCGGCTTATAGCAACGCTTTTTTATGTTTATCTGTATCTATATGTCTTTTAATATCATAATGTCCACTGGTAATTTGCAAATTCACTCCGACTGGTAATACACTAAACTTTTGCGTCGTTATATTTTGATTTTTTTCTAAAAAGATAGTCCAATTCAATATCGTATAAGAATTTACGTAAACGTTTTCTATTCGTCTTGATTTGCAGGAGAACTTTTTAAATATAATTTTAAAAATTAGTATAAATTTACCTTTCATAGTAGATTAAAACTTTTGTTACACAAGTAAAGACTGCAAAACAATTGAAACAGTTAATTTTTATTTTACTAAATAATTAATATCTTTTCTGTATTCTGTAAGAATAAGACGTAAACAGTATACCTCTCGTTCTATCTTTTGAAAATCTATACCATTATCAAGTTTTTATGCTGTTTACTTTGTTCTTTATTGAGAAAAAAATTATTAGTTAGAAAATAATAATTTTACTTTTGAGCTACCTAGTTAAAGTGTGTTTTAAACAGAGTTTGAAACGATACTTATATCACTCTTTTACTTTGTCCTTTCAGTACGTAGCTTAAAAAAAATATAACACTGCCACATACAGGAGTGAAAATAATAAAATATCATTCTTGCTACTAAATTGAAATAAATATTTTCTTTCAAATACTCAAAACTTTTATTTTTGCGTCAAATTTGATGCTTTCCAACGTAAAATGCTTCAAATAATTCGTTCAATTATTCATGTATTGTTAGAAAAATGAATGTAAAGGATGACCTAGAGTGACTAATTTCCTTCTTTTGCAAATCGAATCAAAGAACAGGTAAATGTAATCTGCTCCAAAGGAGTAAAATCGAAAAATGCCAAATGCCTTACTCTTACGAGTAAGAACGATATTTAAATTATGGACATTTTAGTTTTTGAATATTATTTCAAAGGATTGAAATGAGTGCTCGAATAAAGGAAAATTGTAAACTCTGGTTTAAAAATTTAAATTTTTATGAATTTATACGCAAAACTGCGTCTTTTTAAGTTAAATATTTTGTATTTTATTTTTCATAATATACTTTCGATCTCTCGTATATACACCGGGGAGATGTTTCTATAAACAAAGAAATCTTTTCGCTGAGGTAGATCTGTTAGACATTAAATTAATTAATATATGTAAATTATTGAAGTGAAATAACTGAGTTTAGTATTTCTAAGAAAATTATAGTTAAAACACTTATTTAGTAAAAAAAATATTGCACTGGTTTGTTCTCTGAATATGGTTAAATCAACATATACATAACATTATACAAACTGCAAGAAAAAACTGTGAAGCCATTGCTTTGACTAAGATATTGCGCAAACGGTACGTAGATAGATATAAGGTTTTTTGATTATTTCGATAATGCGGGCAAATGTGGTGGAAATATTTGTTTCGTGGGACGCTTCGTGGGACAGATTTCTCCGTGGGACAACGCAATGAAATGTGTGACATTTCCACGCAGCGTGGACGTCTGGTCAGCTTACTACCCATAAACGTGCGTAAATTTTTCATTTGATTCAAAATTGTACAATTATTGCGAGCTTCTTTTAAATCTATAAGAAAAACATACCACAAAAAAATAATAGTTTCTCCCTCCCTGTGACTATAAAAAAACGAACAAAGATTGAAGTTTAGGATACGTTTTGGATTTTATTATAACCAACCAAACATATAATTTTTGCTATAATATGAATTAAAAATTATAGTCCATATAGCGAAAAGAATTTGTCAGCAAGTTTACATAACATACTTTAAAAATATTTACATAACTTAAGTATTTGTTCGTGTCGTTAGAAAATAATGCTTGTCCATTATAAAACATTCACTATTATAAAATCACTGGAAATAACCCAATAAATTTAAATTACTCCCGTAATTATTTTCATTCATTTTATAAAAATTAGCACAACTATCAAGAAAACTTTTGATATGTTATAGGATTTTACATTTTAGAATTGTTCTTAATTTATTGTTTTTAAAACAGTCTTGTAAAGTTTGTACAATATGATATAGATAAAAAACAAGGTCAAACAGTCAGGGTTCTCCAAATAATTGGGGTATAATTAGGTTGTGTTCTCCTGCATGTACTTACTTTTAAGTTTATATAAATTACCAATTGTCAATAACAATTGAAATTTGAATGTTAAAAACTGCACTATGAACTCTCGAGGAACCCTATACTAATGAAATATTTTGTTTCCTCTGGCTCAGACACGAATATTTTATAAACAAAACACAATCGTTCTTCTAAAAGCGGTGATGCCGCGCACCTTATAGTACGATAGAATTTTGTCAAAATACGCACCCACGGCGTTTTTGGAAGAACGATCGTGTTTTGTTTATAAAACTGATTTTATCAGAAGATTAGAAGCAATACGACCGTCTTTCGTATCGGTGGTGCTCTAGTCCTTGATACAAAGAACGATAACGGTTTGAATATTGCGGTGAACTGTACTTTAGTCGGGCCAAAATAATATGTAAAGTAATAATTATATTATCAGATATATTTCAATTAATAGTATGCGATAAAATTGGTATATTAGTTAAGTAAATCTTCTAAAAATTAGACGAATTTACAAAATAACCGTGCATAGAAATTTTTATAGTGTATAATTCTACCACGATTGGATGGTTTTATTGAATCGATGTATTGAATTATTGATAGTATCAGATCCTTGGTATCAGATATATTTCAATTAATAGTATGCGATAAAATTGGTATATTAGTTAAGTAAATCTTCTAAAAATTAGATGAATTTACAAAATAACAGTGCATTGAAATTTTTATAGTGTATAATTCTATCACGATTGGATGGTTTTATTGAATCGATGTATTAATAGTACCAGATCCTTGGGGGGGCCAATGCCCCCCCCAGCCCTACCCAATTGACGCCCCTGAATAATATTACAAATACATAGGCCATTTACAAATGGTAGTTTTAATTTAATTTAATTTAATTGAAATTTTTTTGCCCCAGTTTTATTTTAATTTAACCCAATGAAATTCTCTAATGTGTAATGACATCATTCAATTTCACAAATAACACTTGAATTATACTAATAACAAATAGTGGGATATTAATAACAAATACTGGGATATTAAATATTATCAAATAATTTTTGAAATAATTAACTGATATCGCAGTAGGCTAACGTATAATTCATAAAAAATATATAAAGAAATGAAAAATGGCAAGAAATTTTTTAAACGACACCCTCGTTCGGTGATAAACTCTCATAATTTTTGAAAAATTCCTCAAGCAAGTGGTATTGATACTTGCTTTCGAAATTTTTGGCAAACAACAATTATTTCGAATTATCACCGCCCTTGGTAGATTACTGCTGAAAATCTTTTGCCTTAGTTTTATTTTAATTTAACCCAATTAAATTCTCTAAAATGTAAGGATATCATTCAATTTCGCCAATAACATTTGAATTAAGGTGCAAACACAATAGATTCGTTCTGTCCGCTCCGTTATATTTGAACTGTCAGTTTATATGTAAAACGGAAATTAAAACACAATGAACGGAGGTGAAAAAAGCGGAACGGACACTAAACACAAATTCCAACTTTTGCGGAAGACATAACCTCAAATATTGCTTATTTTTTCTACATATTTATAAAAATTAGCAGATTTCAACAAACTTCATAAAATATGGATATAATTTAGCAAATCTATAAAATAATACATAAAAATATAAATACAAATAAAATATAAGTTTTTGGATAGTTAAAGACGGAGCGGTTGTATTGTGTTTTATAAAACGAAAGGATTGAGGCACATTTAAGGGTTTGAACCTTTATACTAATAACAAATAGTTATACGTCTGGCTTACTGCGATATTAAAAATTATCAAATAATTTTTGAAATAATTCAATGATATCGCAGTAGGCCAACGTATAATTCATAAAAAATATATAAAGAAATGAAAAATGGCAAAAAATTTTCTAAACGAATTCCCCTTGTTCGGTGATAAATTCTCATCATTTTTTGGAAAATTCTTCAAGCAAGTGGTATTGATAATAGCCCTCAGTCTACGGCCTCGTGATATTATCAATATACTTGTTTCGAAATTTTTGGCAAAAAATTATTTCGAATTATCACCGCCCTCGGGAAATTACTACTGAAAATTTTTTGCCTTAGTTTTATTAAATTAAAATGTGAAATGAAATTCTCTAAAACGTAATGAAATCATTAAATTTCACCAATTAAATTTCAATTATACTAATAACATATAGTTATACGTCTGGCCTACTGGGATATTAAAAATTATCAAATATTTCTTGAAATAATTAACTGATATCAAAGTAGGCCAACGTATAATTCATAAAAAATATATAAAGAAATAAAAAATGGCGAAAAATTTTCTAAACGAATTCCCCTCGTTCGTTGATAAATTCTCATAATTTTTTGGAAAATTCCTCAAGCAAGTGGTATTAATAATAGTCCTCGGCCTACAGCCTCGTGCTTTTATCAATATACTTGTTTCGAAATTTTTGGCAAAAAATTATTTCGAATTATCACCGCCCTTGGGAAATTACAACTGATAATGTATGTCTGTCTGCCGTCAGGCTGTCACAACCAACGAAATATCGAAAACCACTGGAGGGGTTTCAAAATTTTTTTTCTAAAAATAGGTATACTCAATAGGAAGAGCCAAAATGACGATGTGTTCGATAACTGTACCGGAAGTGTGTCAAAAAATCGTAAAGTGTGTCAAAACAAGGAAATTTGCATACGAACCGTTTTTTTTAAAAGTGGTATAAGTTCATTTTTTCATATATTGAGATATTTAAGGATTTGCGTTTGCATTAATATAAAAATATAGGCAAATATAACTAAAATTGTGATATTTTTCACACTTTAAACCTATTTAATTTTATTATGCAATAATAGTTATTTAAAATTAAAAAGAAAATAATTGATTTTTTGGCTCCAAATGGACTTATACCACTTTCACTAATAACATATTCTAAGAAATAAGAACAAGAGGTAGTAAAAGTCCCATGTAAATGGGTCATTCTTCTACCGACACATTTTTGATTTTGCTGAAATTTTTGAAGTGAAAACTTCTTTTGGCGCACCACACACAGATTTTTCCGTAGGTAGTAAGTTAGGCTGATCCGTCACGCTCTGAGGTGAAAGACTCGAAATAATAATAAATAATAATCTATCTATCATTTCTTAACGTTTCAAATTGCGTTGTGGATATCGTGCTTTTTAGAAATTAAAAATAACGTGAGAAAGATAGTATAACCTGAAACAATTACATTTGTATATCAAAATTATATGTATTGGAATTTTATCATCTTCACTAAATATGTTGTCGGTTTGGAATTATATGTAATACATGTTTCTAAAATTAAGTGAAGACTTAATACTTGTAGCTTGATACTTGATAAAATCGATTATATCGATTTAAAGCTCACAATTACGAGACGGAAATCGCATAAATTCTATACAAAGAAGCATAGCTTATGTATGATTAAACATGGATGGCAATCATGATAAATAAAATAATTGAAAATGGTGGCACTTAGCCGATAGAGATTTGCAAACGTGCGCATTAATACCAATGAATTTGCTTAGCTTTCCGCAGGAAGATTTGTAAAATTTAAACTTCTTGATTTATGGGTGTGACAACCACGCGTACTTTAGTCCCTGCTATTGGCATATGAGTGCTATTTTGACAATTATTTGGTTTACATTGTGAGGTTAGTGTGTGTATTTAGCGTTTTATCGTTCCGACTTGTTTCTCATTTATTCTACTAATACGATCCAAATACTGCTAATACGATATCAATTGATTGCGATTGCCAATGAAGTTTTCACTTCTGCCGTGCCGTCGTAAGCACACTCTCTGTTTTTTTATGCGTTTTATATCGAAAAAAAGATATGGGTGTTCGAGGATTTTTTTTTTTGGAAAATATAGCGGTTCTAAATTTCTTGATGAGTTATTTTCAAAAATTCAAACCTTCGGTTCTATTAAAGATAGAAACTTCTCTTTTGTTTTATTTTAAAGTTAAAGATGTTGGTTTAAAAAAAAATAAAATTAACAAAAGTTATTCACACATTTATATTTATATAAATAAACAAATAAAATGTTTGAAATCGATCTTAAGCCATTTCTCCACTCACGCCCCACACCAAATCGGCTCTATTGAAGGTATGATTATGTATATAAAAAGAGGCCATCATTATCTTTCTAAAACTACCACTAACTCAATTTTTTCCAAAAGTGGACTTATACCACTTTAAAAAAAAAAACGGCTCATATTTTTTGCTTAAAAAACGTTCATTTTAAGTGATTACGAATAGGAACATCGAATTTAGTGAAATCTTGATGGTCGGAATTGGTATGTGAGACCAAAAACTAGATTATTGCATTATAAGTTTGTCAAAAAAATGTTGTCAAGTGTGTTAAAAGAATGATTTTTATTTTTTTACTCAATTTTTTGGAAAAAAATGAAACTAATTATTTGTATGACATGAAATATTATTAAACATGAAATTGGACACGGAAATTTTAGATTTTATTATAATTCTTAGAAGATTTTTGGAATTTTGAAAAAAGTTTGTATATTTGATTTTGTTATAATTTTTGTGATATATTTAGAATTTCGAAAAAATTACTTCGGTCTGAATTTGAATTATTGCAATATTTTTAGAATTTTGAATAAGTTTAAATTTTTGATTTTGTTATAATTTTTGCAATATTTTGAGAATTTTGGAAAAAGTTTGAATTTTTGGAATATTTTTAAAATTTTGAAAAAAGTTTCAATTTTTGATTTAGTTATAATTTTTGATATACTTTTAGAATTTTGACTAAAACATATACCACAGATTACAATATTTATTATATAATCAACAGATTTAATTAAAACCTAACTATTTGTTTATCGATAAAAACAGGTTTTCAGAGCCGACTAAATACTTTTTTCTTCTCAAAATATGACACTGCTAAAATTCTAATCATGATTCGTTTCCGCAAAGAGCAATCAGAGAAATTATTCTTTAACAATTTCAACATTTGGATTCCTCCATTTCCTTTAATATACTGCCAATTGTTTTAACAATCATAAGTAATTTACCACAATTTCTTCTACAGAACTATTTGCTAAAACGAAACAAAGGAATGCAATTTTTATTAGTTTGTGTTTGTTTTTGTTCATTTCAATTAAAAACAAAAGAAAATTTGTCATTATTAACCTAGGTAATTTTTAGTTATTATTATTGACCTAGGTTGTGAAAAATTACTTCGGGGCATTGGAGTAAATAATGACGATTTTTCAAGTTAGTATTTAAAAAAATACATTTTATAAATTGATATTTACTCAGAAATCTAATTGTTTTATAAATATACAGTGATTTTTGTTTATTATATCTTCAACTTTGTGGAATGTGGACAAAATCCTTATTAATTTTTTGATATTTTGAAAAAGTTTGACATGGAACTGGACTGGACAGTGTAATGCTAAAAAATAATCCAATTGTGATAAATTAATTTGTAATTTAACTTTATACATTTTGCATTTCAATTTTTTTTATTTTTATTCAAACTTTATGTACTACCTAAAATTTTTTTTTTTAAATGTAGTTTAAGAATAAAAAGACCTTTTTTCTCGGTTTTTTCTATTTTAACGGCAAATTTTAGGTTATGTGAAAAACTGGCAGACATAAAAGTTATAGACCTTTTTATTACCTTCAAGTTTCGATTTGAACTTTTTTCGATAAAAGGTTTAGTTTTGCTGAAAATCATGAAAAACCATTTTCTACCCCTAAAAGCTCACCCCATTTCACCACCGCAACTCGGAGCACCTTTAATTTTTGTTTCCCATAATTTGCGCAATATTTTCTTATTTATCCAATGGTTTTCATCCTGTTACTAATTTTTTCCTCAAAAAAACTAATTTGACTGGTCTATTAGTGTTATATAATTTTTGGTAGTCATCAAATTATTTGACTTAAACTTGGATAGAAAATGCTTGTCCAATACAAACATGTTTACTGTCAAACATAAATCTAATTGCGTTGACATTATGAAAAGCAGTATTTTTTGTGTTTTAAAAGGGACCTTCATTTATTATAAAATTCATAGGACAAATTTAAAATTCATTGAATGCTCTATATTATATTTAAAAACTTTTATGATTATTGTTTTGGGTCACAACTATTTTTCTAATAAAAGTTTTCTACAAGCGATTGGAAAATATCGTTAATTTATTTTAATGTCATTGCTCTACAACAAAAGAATGAAATGTAATTTTGTACTAGATTTAAATGTGCGTCACATTTTAGAGAGGGTCGGATAGATGGTATGAATATGAATATGTATAAAGTTAGTTGATGGTGTCTTATGCTTAATGCTGTCTTTCGAATGTTTTTAAAACTATTTTGAATCGATTCTGTTATTTTAGGGTTTTGTGTTAAAATGTAGTTCGTGTAATGGGTTTTGCGAATATCCGTTCTTTGTTACATATTTTTACAATCAAATCTTTACGTTTTGTTCAACCTTCCACACAACAAAGAAGTTTCTCAAGAGCAAGTAAAACACATAAGCAGAGTTTTCCATGGTTAGAAATTAGAATCAAGATTTGAAAATGAAATTAAAACAAGAAAAATTTGTCAAGTTTAATAATTAATAATCTTTTTATACTAGCATTCCTTAAATTACCACTTATGATACATTTTGTAGTAATTTAATGTAAGAAATTTCATTATTGTTTATATATTATTATTACGTTTTTCCAATCTTCCTTCGAATTCGCCTAACTCACAATTCGATAAATGCAATTCCCAAATCACTTTCTGGATTCGATCACTGATTAGTAAGCACAAACACCAGGTTTTATTAAGTATTTAACTCCTTAATTGTTCCACAACAACGGGAAACAATACAACAAACAATATTCCTAACTAAAATATTCTGTCAACAGCTTCAAAAACTCCAACGTATTGATGGTAGAAATTTCTAGTAATTCAACGTTCAAAATAATACACAAAATATTTCTACTCAATAACACTTAAAACTTTATTCACAAAAACTAATTTTAAAAACACTTTTATAATTTTAACTTTACCGTCACACGTTTACAATAAAACTAATTTAGTCTTGCAAGAAATTTCTCCTTATATACAATTCTGCATAATCTCGATCATTCGAGGTCACTTTTTATAAACCTTGAGAAAACACTAGAATATTCGATTATTTTACGTTATAATGATTTGATTCATAAAGTATAGTAGAATTTTTTGGCCAGCGAACACGAAATTTGTTTGTTATGCGCATATTGTTTGCACATGCGCATATTGTTTGTTTGCACATTCAGTGTCTCGATTAAAATATTAAAAAAAACTATTGGGGTCCCATTGAAATTGACAAAAAACGCATAAAATTAATAAATTACTAATGAAAATGTTTGATTAAAAGACTTCTTATACACTTTAATAATATTTTATTTTTCTAAATATATTCTGAATATATTCTTTTCTAAATAATAGAAATCAGAATTCATTCTCTGAAGAAGGTCTCTTAGAGACAGAAAATATATTTAGAAAAATAAAATATTATTAAAGTGTATAAGAAGTCTTTTAATCGAAAATTTTCATTAGATCAACACTTTAAGTAGTTCATCAACAATTAAAAATTTAATAAATTACTATTGAAATTCAACCAATTATAATAGAAAACCAAATACTAGTAAAAATATTAATGATTTTGTAGGCAATGTAACAAAATTTTGATAATTAAAAATAATTATAATAAAAATTACGCCTATGGCAACAAATATCACAACAAACAAATGGTACGAACTAGAAGTAGAAATTTAACTGATATATTTGTTTTGAAAACAAATTTATCCCAAAATAAATAATACATCTCTGTTTTACTTTTTGTCTCATCTTTTATCTCTTGCTGCGTGCTATCTGTCAAAAATTCGCTGGCAAAAAAATTCTACTATAATTTTATGTTGACCCAAGTTCTAAGAATACATCAACAACACTATTCATTTCATTAATTTGTTGTTGTGTTTTGTTGATTTGATTTTTCTGGAAGTGCAGACTGCAGAAGTCCAGACTGCAATCGTCTGGATTTTTCTGTAACCGTAACATTATGATGAAATCCCTTAGGTAGTAGTAACATAATAAATTTATTATGCACTAGTGCGTTATGAAAAACTAACCACATTTGGTAAAATGCGCATAACAAAAGAATTTACTTTTTTCATTTTCCAAGATATACTTAGATAATATAAATAATATTTATTTCGGAGTGACTTAATGAGACATTATTGTTTAATTATATATGTATGTTTGATTACAAATTCTCCAACTTTATATTCAATAAAAAAACAAAAATTAAAAAATTAAATAAATTTTTTTTCATTATTTTATTTTTTAAAAATTGTTTATTTTAATTTTAGCGCTTCTAACTTTGATATTCAAAATATCATCTACAGGTATGTATTCTTAACTGCAATAGGTGCAGATTTGCAATACATACCTTGATGATATTTTGAATATCGAAACTAGATGTTTTAAAATTAAAATAAACAATTTTTAAAAATCAAAATAATATAAAAATTTATTTAATTTTTGTTTTATAAATTGAATGAAAAGTTGGAGAATTTCTAATTAAATTTATAATAAAACGTAGATAACGATTTAATTTAACAAATAGCAACCAAAAATAACATCATGGTGACAGAATCTATGGAAAAATAATAAACAAAGAAAAATAATTCATAACTTTAATGATTTTCGTGGTTACATTTAAAATCAGCTCGCAGCAATTAAAATTAGTTTCCTCTGAAACGACTAAATAAGTTATTTAAATATACTCGTTAGATATTTGTATTGTTTTGTTCTCGTTATACAATATATACCATTACGTACAATATATACCATTTTTTGTGCTGTAAATGTTCTATATAGGTAGAGTGCTAACAACTGTCCCTCATCTGTATTAATTTCAATTTACTAAATTGTATGGTCGTTTCACTGAAGACCATAATTAAACCAATTAAATTCGATTGAATATCGCATCTTATAGGTTTTCCAATTGGTCAACTATATCAGTTGACTATCAGTTAATTGGAAAACTGATATGTGGATGGTTGTTAATGTTTGTCTGAAAACACTTTGACCTAGACCTAGGAGTCGAACGTGTTTCCTCTGAGTTTGAAGGCCAGCGTTCTAAACCCTATGCTATTCAATACAAGTAAAATATTTCCCGAAAAGCGGGTGAACTTGTTCTGTCTATTTCCGGACAAAATATCTTAGACACTTCACACTACTTAACTCTAAATTCGATACATAGGTTTCTTAGGTCAATATTTCCTATGAAATTTATTTTCAGATCCGCAGGTCAATTGTGAAACTTTTTTTTTATTTTTTTCATTTTTCGTTTGTGTGATATTTTGTTATATTCAGCAGTGTACGATATCATTTCTCTTGGCTTTTTGTTGTTTCGTTTCATGGTTTTACACTGTTCAAGCTAAACACTAACATATAGCTGACTATGCAAACAGTAAAAATGAATGAAATCCATAATATAATAGCCGTAAGTCTATCCTTCTATACGAGCGTAACGGATATCTTATCTATCCTTTAGTCTATAGACCAAATATAGTTCAATTTGGTATATTGGTAGCGCGCTCGACTGATGATCTATAGAATGAAAGTTCGAAACCTGAATATTGCGAATTTTTTTTTATTTTTTTTTTTAAATAACATTAAAATTATTGTTTTTTTACACACTCTTATTTTATTCATATTCATACATACATTTCGTTTTACGATAATGCAGTTTTTAAATTTTTATTTTAAATAACATTAAAATTGTTTTTTTTTATTCATAAATTCATTATTTTCTTTAAATAACTTTAAAATTATTGTGCTTTTTTATTTTATTATTCATGAATGAATTCATATAAATAAATAATTCATATATAAATAAAACTTATATAAAATTTTGTTTTTGGATACTTAGAATTATCGATAAAGTAGTTCTTTAAAGTTATAGTTAAAAAGTTAAGTATAGAATGCATTTAGGGGATTTTATTTTTTTATTTTAATTAAGTTACATAATACATATATCTAGGGATTGCAAATTTTAGGGAAAAAATCAATACCGGAATTTCGAGATTGATTAATCTAAAACCGGAATCCCGGTATTAACACCGGGATTACAAAAAAATAAAAATCTTAATAAAATACTTATTTCTGTACTTTAATCGTACATTATGATGCGCCTCGTACATTATGAGCGCCTCGATTTGCACCCACATTAAGTCCAAAATAGCTTACGTCCGTGCGTCATATACTATTTTTTATTCACCGCAAGCAAAATATTTAAAAAAAAAAATTTTTTCGGCAAACGGCTGTAAAGTTTAACATTACTGCCACTAGGGAGCTAGTTAAAGTCTTACTTTCTTACTTATAATCAAAGCGGCTGCAAAATTAACGCCATTTTTTTTTATATTACGGCGGCAGTAAAGTAACATTTGTTATTTGTTATTTTGTTATTTTTTCAAACATATTGTATGAGTTATGACAACAATTTATGAGTTATGACAACAAAAGATAAGAAATTGATTCTGATTGGATTATGAAATTTTGAACTATTGTATGTAACTATGACAACAAAACATAACAAATAATTTAATTGGATAATGAAATTTTGAATTGGAGCATGCTTTGATAAAAAAATTTTCTTAAACAAATTTAAATGTTTTTTACTTTTTGGAAGTAATTATGACGGTAATAAATCATATTCATAAATTTTTGTTTATTATAATTTCATTTTTATAAATAATTTGAACGTTTGCCGAAAAAATAGTGTATGTACTATGTACCTACGGTCGGCCGTCAAACTATAGACTCAACACAAAAAGTAGCACTTTAGCTCCTAATTAAATAATGTACTATTTATTATAAAGCAAATTGTTATAAATTTTCATAACATTTGAAATAAAAATATGTTGAACAAGTAACCTTTGACAAAATAATTGTTATTTTTTCAAAACAATTGTATAACTATGACAACAAAAACAATAATTTTAATTGGAATATGAAATTTTGAATTTAAAGGTTGCTTTGATAAAAATTTCTAGTTTTTTATAGAATTTAAACAAATACAAATATTTTTAACTTTTTGGACGTAACTATGACAGCAAAATATATGCTTAAAAAGTGACACTTAACGGCCGCTAATCACAGTAATAAAGTACCACTTTAATATGTAGGGGAATAAAAAGTATATTTAAATAATAATATAACAAAATAAAATAATTCAGTCTTTGTAAATCAACAATAGAACATGTTATACTTAACAATTATATTGCAATTATATCAACATTAAAAATTTTAATAAAATAATTTTTTCTATATTTTAAAATATATTTAATTAATAATAATAATTCAGTCTTGGAAATTGCAAAGTGGAAACAATCAAAAAAGAACATTTAAATAATAAAATTGCAAATTGCAATCACAACTCACATTAAAAAATAGAAAATGATTTAAGACTTTGATCTTTATTGGTAGCTTTATTTTTTATGATAACAATTTCCACGAACCGAATCACCAATCAACATAAAATATCCTGTATGATATCCTATATAGACCAAGCTCCCACGACACTTTAGTCTACCTCACATGTAACCTCTGTGCAATTGGGTTTAGCTTATATAACCTTTTTCAGAAAATATCTATCCAGTGGCCGACTTTCTATTTTACGTTAATTAATATTTTTAATTAATTTCTGTAATCACTAATTACAAAAGCCTACTTATTTGGAATGTAACCTCGCTGGAATTTCTTGATATAATTGAGACTTTTGTATAATTTAAGAAAATCTTGGTCTGCCTTGAGATTTTTGTTTTAAAGTATCTGGCAGACCTAATTGAATGGATGAAAAATTGATGCCATAGTTACCCCACATGTAACCTCGCTGAAATTTCTTGACATAATTGAGACTTTTGTTTGGTTACAAAAAACGTTGGTCGGCCTTGAAATTTTTGTTTTTAAGTGCCTGGCAGACCTAATTGAATGGATGAAAAATTGATGCCATAGTTACCCCACATGTAACCTCGCTGAAATTTCTTGACATAATTGAGACTTTTGTTTAGTTACAAAAAATGTTGGTCGGCCTTGAAATTTTTGTTTTTAAGTGCCTGGCAGACCTAATTAAATAGATGAAAAATTGATGCCATAGTTACACCACATGTAACCTCGCTGAAATTTCTTGACATAATTGAGACTTTTGTATAGTTACAGAAAACTTTGGTCGGCCTTAAGATTTTTGTTTTTAAGTGCCTGGCAGACCTAATTGAATGGATGAAAAATTGATGCCATATATTCCCCACATGTAACCTCGCTGGAATTTCTTGACATAATTGAGACTTTTGTTTAGTTACAAAAAATGTTGGTCGGTCTTGAAATTTTTGTTTTTAAGTGCCTGGCAGACCTAATTGAATGGATGAAAAATTGATGCCATAGTTACCTCATATGTAGCCTTCTCCAGATTTTTGAATATAAAAGAGTACATCTTGTCTAATAAAAAAACATCTGTCGGCCTCGCAAAAAACATTAATAAATATAGCCGACGTTATTTTTAATAAATGACATCGCGCGCGAGAATAATGCATTACACCAGCAGTTTGAATTTTAGAATGGTTCGGTAACAATTTTCAATAATTATATTTTTTGACATTTTATTGTTAATAATTTCGATGATATTGATAATTCATTAATAAACAATTTTCATGATTATTATAATAATCTGGAACATTCTTACTATATACTTTCATACATGCATTAAAAAAAATACCTAAAACGCAGCAATCTTTGAAGTTTTATATCTCTTTGACTATTTTACACACTTTTTTGTTTTATATACAATTTGTTTATTGCTACCATCGAGTGTGAAGCGTAAAACTACATTGTTCGACGTACTTTTAAGTGAAAAAAGAGTTTTACATATTTTTTCAAGTCGTTTAATTTTTTAATATACATATATAAAATAATTTGTTTTTCTAAAGGGTTGTTATTACGAATAATTTAAAGTTTAAAATCTGTTTTGTATGTGAGGAAAAGGACAAAAATGTTACTATATTTACAGACAATAGTAATCCAGGCTTCAGATACCGACATACTCATTATTTTATTGGGTAATTATTATAAATTTTTGAACGTAGAAATATGGTTACAATGTTTTGATAACCATTATGAAATTTTATATTATAATTGTTCACGTTTGGCAGAAATATTAGGTGAACGATTATGCCGCAGTCTGCCTGGGTTCCACGCTTATACGGGATCAGACTATACCTTTGAGACTGAACGGCTGTGTTTTATTTTTATCAAGAAAAATTTAAATTTAAAATAAAATAATTAATTTTCTTTTCTATTTTTTTAGCATTTTTAATTTAGGGAAAAACAATTAATAATTAATAATCTTTGTCTTTATTTTCAGGTAATATTAAAAGAATTTTACATTATAAGAAAATTATTTTATCGCCGTTTCCAAATTCGAAGAACAATAATAATAAACACAGGTTGACATAACGCTACATAAACTAAACAGTTTCAGTTTCTGTTTTTGGATAAAGGATTTTAAGGAAAATAAAGAAGTTCCAAGATAAGTTTTTAAGTTTTATTATATTTTTCCTTAATAAGATTTTGGTTTTATTTTGGTTAATTTAGTTTGTTGGCATTATTCTAATTGTGATAAAAGTATTAATGTTATAATATTTTAGTGTTGTTATTGTTTCCTTCCATTAACTAAAGTTTTTATTATTTGCGGTACATCACATTTTGATGTACTTCTCTTAAAAATTCAATTGCAATTTCACAGTTATACGTACTGTACTACTTTTAAGAGATAAGAACTTTCACGGTCTCCTTTTAATCCTTAATCGTTGTTTTTGGTTTGGTTTAATCTGTTTGCTTCAATCTCTTATGTCGAACCATTAATTAATTATCCATTGTTTGAATTGGCAATTTCGACAGTTAAACTTAGACATAGTTTCAAGTTGTCCAGCTGGTAGAATTGTCAATTTAGATATCATTTTTGATCTTTTGTTTGGTTTTAGTTGGAATTTTTTTTTGAGGATTGTTTTCAGATTTATTTTTAAATTTAACTATAATTTAAAATGTCGAAATTGTCTATCAATTTTGCTAATATAAGAGGGTTGAACGTCAATCTTAATGCAGTTCACCTTTATCTTGAGAATCTTAAGCCTGATATTCTTTTTTTAACGGAAACGATTATCAGCGCGAGAGCTGTATCGTTGGACAAAACTAAATATGTTTGTCCTAACTATGAGCTTGAATCTTCTTTCTACTTTAAGCATGGTGTTTGTGCGTTTATTAGAAATTCTGTACCATATGTGAGAATAAATAATTTTGAATTAAATTCAAAATTTCACAATATGGTTTCCCTTAAGATTACCTGCTCTAATCAAACTCTTTTTGTCTTTGGATTGTATCGCTCGCCCAACTCACCGGAGAACATAAATTTATTTCATGACCTATCTGAAAAGATAGATAGGTTGACTGTATATCCTAACGCTAAAATTATAGTTCTTGGTGATTTCAATGTTCATAATAAAGAATGGCTTACACACAGCTCTAAAACTGATGAATTAGGTAAAGAAGCTGAACTTTTTGCTCTTTATCATAATTTCACTCAGATAATAGATCAGCCTACCAGAGTTCCTGACATTCTTGGCCAAAAAAGTAACTTGCTCGATTTGTTTTTGATAAATGACCCTACGTTGGTTCAATTTAAAGTATCAGAGCCTTTGGGTGGATCAGATCATAATTTGATCTCCACACATTTAAATATACAAGTACCTAAACAGTTTAAAGCTAATCCTCGTCTTGTTTGGGATTATAAAGCTGCAAATTGGCAGGGACTTAGAGATTTCTTTAAATGGTTTCCCTGGAAACGCAATTGTCTTTCCAGCCAAGATCCAAACATTGTTGCTTCTAACTTTTCAAAAATAATACTAATGGGTATGAGTAGGTTTGTTCCAAATAGTTTGATTGTTCCGAAGGTTGATCGATGGTTTTCAAGTAAATGCAAAAAAGCAATAAAAATTAAAAAAAAGGCTTTTCAAATTTATTCAAAACAAGTCTGATGAAAACCTTAGATTATACCGAATAGAAAGAAATTTATGTAGAAAATTAATAGATGCAGAGAAACATCTATTTATTAGGAAAAAAGCAAATAAATTTGCTGAGCACCCTACTGGTTCACGAAATTTTTATAAAACCGCCAAGGCTGTTCAAGGAAATTTTTGTAAGTCTTCTATACCTCCTCTTATTGATAGAGATATACCTATTATTGACCCCAAAGAAAAGGCTAATTTATTAGGTAACTGTTTTTCGTTAAATTCTACATTAGTAGAACCCAATTTTCTACCTATACCAATTCCTAGAGTTTCTAACAAAATGGGGCGGATTATTTTTCGTAAAAATGTCATTCGGAAAATGCTCTTACAAATCAATACTAATAAGGCATCTGGACCTGATAGCATTCCTCCAATTATCCTTAAAACTTTTGCTAAAGAGTTAGCACCAATCCTAACTAAAATTTTCTATTTGTCATATAAGAAAGGGATTTTTCCTGATATATGGAAAATGGCTAGTGTACAACCAGTTCCAAAGAAGGGCGCTAAAACGGATCCAAGAAACTACAGACCTATATCAATTTTGTCGGTTGTTTCTAAAGTATTTGAGAAATATGTTAATTTTAATATTATGAGCTTCTTAGAGTCGTCAAAATTACTTAATGAAAGACAATACGGATTCCGTAAAGGAAGAGCGACGGGAGATTTACTCTCTTTTGTCACGCATATCTGGAACAAGTCGTTTGAAAACCATGGTGAGACCTTTGGCGTCGCACTTGATATTGCCAAAGCGTTCGACAAAGTATGGCACAACAATCTTATTTGTAAATTAAGATGCTACGGCTTAGATGAGCAACTTATTTCTTGGTTACAAAGCTTTATTTCCGAGCGCAAATTTCAGGTCAATGTTGATGGTGTTTCATCGAATATCTTTTCAACTAACGCTGGTGTTCCTCAAGGTTCCGCTTTATCACCTACTCTTTTTCTTCTCTATATTAATGACTTGCTAGGTTCAACAGTTAATCCCATCCATAGTTTTGCTGATGATAGCACACTTCATGCGTCACATGAAATGCCAAATTTGTATGCACCATCAAATCTTAATATCGCTAGATCAAACTTGATAGACTCATTAAATATTGATTTAAAAACCATCTTAGATTGGGGAGTTGCTAACAGTGTTGAATTCAACACAAGTAAAACTCAAGTTTGCCATTTTTCTAGGTTATCAACACCTAATCCATTTTTATTAAAGTTTGATTCAAATAATCTTGAAGAGAAAGAATCTATTAAACTTCTAGGAGTTGAGATTGAAAATAGTATGAAATGGAATTCTCATATTTTTAGCCTAGCAAAGAACGCTGTTCAAAAATTAGGATTTTTGGGTCGTTGTCGTAAGGTTTTTAATAGCGAGCAGCTTCTTTTAATATATAAATCATTTATTCGTCCCTGCATGGAGTATTGTTCTCACATATGGGGAGGAGCTTACATAAGTAGTTTGAAATGTCTTGATTCTGTACAGCGGAGAGCTGTTAAATTGATCGGCAACTCGACTCTTACTAACGAGCTTGATTCCTTGCAACATAGAAGAGACGTCGCTGATTTGACGGTATTTTACAAGTATATTATGGACGAACGGACGTCTACGGAGATCAAATCGATTTTGCCTGAACCAGCAAACTTCGCGCGTTTCACTAGAGCATCAACATCAGCCCATCCTTTTACGGTTCGAGTGACTAGGTGTAGAACTGTCGCTTTTCAACGCGATTTTTTTAACAGAGTTTCTCATCTCTGGAATGCCTTACCGGCGTGGGTCTTTCCTGATAATTTTAATCCTCAAAACTTTAAGATCAACATTAATAAATTCCTCAAAGAAAATTGAATAATACTTTCAAGCCCTAGTTCCTTAGTTAGCATGGTATCTTCGGATATTCAGAGACGTTGATCTATATTGGTTAACACTAAACATGCCTAACATAGAATAAAAAAAAAAAAAAAAAAACCTTTGTTAAGAAAGGTAAAATTCGGCCGTTGAATATTTTAGAAAAATCACTCAAATTCCGAAATCTCTTTATATCATTGACAACTCCAATTGATATTTTAGACGCCGACAAAATGGAAAATTTGCAGGCGTTTACAGTAGAATTCTACAACATTAAAAATTGTAAAACTGTAAATGCTGCGAGATATGAAATATTCCAACAGTTCTACACTGCTAATAATCAGCATGAATATTTTTTAAAAAAACTAAAACATTTTGACAGCTCTTTAATTCCTCCGTGCTGGCGTTCTCTTAAACAAAAAGTATTACGCACTATTTTTATTAACTCTATGTGGCAAAACACCACAAATGCTGAATGCATGGTTTATCGTCCTGAGGAAATCGGTTGGCTTCTCAAAGATCAAAAATTAAAACCACTTTGGTACAAAGGATCATCACTTCCTCAACGCGTAGAAGATGTTCTTCTACAGGACGATAAATTCTATGAGGAAAATGATGACGACGATGACAATGATCGAACAGAACTGGATTGTTTTGATGATATCGACGGATGACCGCTTTCTTGATGTAAATATGAAAGGACTTAAATATTCTTTTTGTTTTCTACTATTATTTACTAGCAAAATATGATAAAAATTATAAAATTAAATATGAAATAATAAAGTATTATTTTAAAAGTATTGAATTATAATTATTATTGTTAAAATTATTTGTAATAAAAAAATCTCTTATATTAATTTCTTTTATTTTATTTTTTATGGATGTGTGGCAGTATATCGTAAGAATGTTCCAGATTATTATAATAATCATGAAAATTGTTTATTAATGAATTATCAATATCATCGAAATTATTAACAATAAAATGTCAAAAAATATAATTATTGAAAATTGTTACCGAACCATTCTAAAATTCAAACTGCTGGTGTAATGCATTATTCTCGCGCGCGATGTCATTTATTAAAAATAACGTCGGCTATATTTATTAATGTTTTTTGCGAGGCCGACAGATGTTTTTTTATTAGACAAGATGTACTCTTTTATATTCAAAAATCTGGAGAAGACTACATATGAGGTAACTATGGCATCAATTTTTCAATTAGGTCTGCCAGGCACTTAAAAACAAAAATTTCAAGACCGACCAACATTTTTTGTAACAAAACAAAAGTCTCAATTATGTCAAGAAATTCCAGCGAGGTTACATGTGGGGAATATATGGCATCAATTTTTCATCCATTCAATTAAGTCTGCCAGGCACTTAAAAACAAAAATCTTAAGGCCGACCAAAGGTTTCTGTAACTATACAAAAGTCTCAATTATGTCAAGAAATTTCAGCGAGGTTACATGTGGGGTAACTATGGCATCAATTTTTCATCTATTTAATTAGGTCTGCCAGGCACTTAAAAACAAAAATTTCAAGGCCGACCAACATTTTTTGTAACTAAACAAAAGTCTCAATTATGTCAAGAAATTTCAGCGAGGTTACATGTGGGGTAACTATATGGCATCAATTTTTCATCCATTCAATTAGGTCTGCCAGGCACTTAAAAACAAAAATTTCAAGGCCGACCAACGTTTTTTGTAACCAAACAAAAGTCTCAATTATGTCAAGAAATTTCAGCGAGGTTACATGTGGGGTAACTATGGCATCAATTTTTCATCCATTCAATTAGGTCTGCCAGATACTTTAAAACAAAAATCTCAAGGCAGACCAAGATTTTCTTAAATTATACAAAAGTCTCAATTATATCAAGAAATTTCAGCGAGGTTACATTCCAAATAAGTAGGCTTTTGTAATTAGTGATTACAAAAATTAATTAAAAATATTAATTAACGTAAAAGAGAAAGTCGGCCACTGGATAGATATTTTCTGAAAAAGGTTATATAAGCTAAACACAATTGCACAAAGGTTACATGTGAGGTAGACTAAAGTGTCGTGGGAGCTTGGTCTAATATGAAATGATGTTTCACATTAAGGATTTTTTAATATGTATAGAAATAAATACAATCAAATTATATTTCATTATGGAGATTTTTGAGTTTAGAAATAAAACACTATTTTCCCTTTAATATTGAAATACCGGTATTTTAAAATGCTAATACCGGGATTTCGGGGTTGAAAAATTCGTTCGAATCCCGAAATTCCGGGATTCGAAATCCCGGTATTGCAATCCCTACATATGTTATTTATAATTTTTGTTGATGTTTTATTAATAAAACCTTTTTTATTTTGAATTAGTCACAAGATATGTAATATTTATTATGAAAAATAGATCGAATTTTTTTTAAAGGAATAATAACCTTTTTTTAAAGGAATAATTTTTACATTAAATAGTAAAGTTTTTATAATAAGTTTATTAAAAAAGAAAAGAGGAAACAAATTGATGAAAGTACATGATTAAAGGTCTATTTCCTCACTTTTTGACACAACATTTCGTAAAATACTAGCGCTATTATGGCAGGACCAGAACCAGAAATTTGTTCTTTAGTACAGCGAACATAACAGCATAGAAAAATATAGATTTTTAACAATTTTTAAAAACAATGTAGGTTGAAAACATTTGATATTTTTATACAAAAAACAGTTTAGGTTGTAATATACATTTTCAAACATTAATAATTTAAACCGATTTAATAAAATGAACTTTAAGAAACTCAGGGGGGCGAAGCCCGCGGGATACCCCCTAGTCTAAAATATGCACAAGAATTGAAATTGAATAAAAACAAAAATTCCTAACGATGGTTAGAACAATCTATTTTCTGTTTTTAAAATTCTTCAAAATGATCAGTTTATTTCTTAGCAAGTTATGAGTATCGACCACTATATATATTATTAAATGCACGATTCTATGAAAAATATTTTTTTGTTTAAAGAGGATGTTTATTTATGGTAGTGATCTTATACCCACATAACTTACAAAATTTGTGCAAGGTAAAACACAATTCGTGTCTGTCAATTTTAAAATTTGTGCAATTTGTGGAAGGGTTATAAGAGCACTATTTGTGCAGGCAAAACTTCAAGTTAAATTTGACACATTGTATATGTACAAAAATTAAATAAATTTAAACTAATTTCAAACTAACATAAATAGAATATATCGAAATTGTTAAAAAAATTATATTAGCTCTGAACTTTCCTTTCCTAACGTTAACACTTGCATCAAGCATTAGAGGTTTATAACCTAAGTGATTAACCTGAACTATAAAAAAAAATATAAATAAATTAACGATATTTAGCACCAATTTTAATTTGTTTTTGTTTACATAACCTAAAACTTATGTCAAAATAAACCTGCACAAATAATTTTTTTTCTGCCACAAGAAATATTTTTGTGTAATTTGTGTTGCACGAATTACACATTTACATTTATAATAAAATTGGACTTTACACGAATAATAATAAATTATATTACACCAGAAAACTGAATAAATATATGAAAACTGAATCTAAAACAAACAAATTTACAATTTGCAAATCTCTTATCATGAATCACAGAATAATATAAAAAACTATTAATTACCTAACAGGGATAAATATTTTAACTCTACAAAAATTGAATCACCAAAAATTATACAAATTAAAATTCAAAAAGGCTTACATTAATTTATTTCTTGAATGTTGTCTTCTTCCAAAACCAGTCCATGAAACCAAATGTTGATTGTAGGCGCCAATTATTATTTGTATTTCAAAGCTCAGCATGTATCATAAACCTTTTTTTAGTTGCTTCTTGATTGCAGGTATCATGGGATACAAAAGTTGGATAAAAAAGAAGATGAGAATCGCTGAATCCATATATTTCTATGATATGCTTATTAGTATTAAGTTTGATTACTTTGTTTTGATTATAGTTATTATTCAATTTTGTATCCGACACAATATTACTGGTAGCTGCTCTACATATTAACACTGCATGTGCAAATAAAACACAAAACGTCCAGATAACATTATTTTTTCTTAAAAAAACTTAAACTTTCGATTTTTTTGGTTCTCTCATATTTATATATATAAATATTTTTTTAGCTTAAAATCTCAATTCAAATTATCACTAAAACAAATTATGGTTTTGAAATGTCACAAAAATACAAACTCAATATTCTCAATATTCAAATTGATATATTTTTAAACATTTTATAAATGAAAATAAATAAATATTCAATTAATCACTAATCTTTTTGATTTAAATTTATAGACTAATTGATTTAAATTTTTACTAAATGACTCGATCCAAACAACTTGATCGTTTATATATCATATTATTAGGCTTTCTGTTTCCCCTTCCATCATCGTAACAAGCAATTTCTCCAACATATAACAACAATGCAAAACTTGTATTTTTAATTGAAATTGAGTTTATTATTTTTAATTGAACTTATTTAAATTATCAACAAAAAAATGTTTAATTGCACAGTGGTACAAATAAATGTCTGCGTTTATTGCAATTGAAGAAAACTAATAAAATTATTAGGGAATTTCATTGACTTTGAAAACTATTATTTTAGAGTAAAAATTGAAAATAGTCCGTCCTTACACATTGTCATTTTAAAAACAGCAATTGTGTACGCAACACTTGCCGAAATTAATATAAGAACAGCAATTTGTGTTAGTTGTGCAATTTGTGTAAGTTGTGTGGATATAAGATCACCTATGTAAGATAATTATTTTCATAAATTAACCGAAAAGAGATCTTTTCGTATTTTCTTGATGACAAGGATGCTTTGTTTTTCGGTTTTTCTGTGTAGTATTTTGATATTAAATATCTGTATTCTTCAATATGAGCATATATGTAGAATTTTGAGCCTACACTAAAAAGCAACAAATAAATTAATAATTTTTTTGTAAAGCTACAACACACAAAATTTGTGTAAATTTACCAAAAAAATTTTTATTTGAAAAAAAAAAGATTATTTGAAAAACCACAGATTTATTTAAGTTACAAATTAGTTTTTAAGAAAAGTATTTGTGTGTTGCATGTTTACAGAAAAATTGCATAATTTCTCACTGTTTTATGTTTTTTGTTTTTGCAAGTAAGAATCAAGATTTTACCGGAAGATTGATTTCCCCGTTTTTCTCAACATTTTTCTACAAAAAAAGTTTCACAAATACCGAAAAGTTAGGTTTAATTATGTATATTAATAATTTTTTTCAAATATTTTACTTTTGAGTTTTAGTAGTATTTATCATTATCACGTATCAACTAAAATTATAAGAACGGAGCATCCGATTTTTAAAACCTTAAGCTTACCTAATGTTCCATATGTATAAGTTCGTAGTACAGCTCAAAATGCGGTTTCCGGGTGGCTTCAACGTAGAGAATATGTGCAAGGCACAAGTGAATTGCTGCGCCATAGTCGCGGTAGCAAGGACGCACACTGAACAATACCATGGAGCTTATTTTTATACAAAATCACTTAATTCAAACCGACAGAATAAATGGCCAAGACAATAAAAGACCAAGGTTGTTTGTGAGCTGCATTTTTATTTCGTTGACGTTTCTATTTTGGTTATATAAGAACCAATCAGCACACCTAGCTTTTTATTATCTAATAATGTAAATGAAACGCACAAATTTAAACAAAAAAAAGGAAAGTTTATCCCAAAACAACTACTTACGTTTTTACTCCTATTATTTAAAAAAATATCAGTTGAGTTAAACGTATTAATATGAACCTTCAATTTTCCCATAAAATTGGTAAATGAATTTGAAAAATGTTTATTTTAACATTCTTTAACGATGATACAATTTAAGGAAAACAATAAATTATTAAACAACCTCTTTGAACCTTTATTATAACATGAATAACGTATAATTTCAATTAATATTTTATTTATTTAGAAACATTTTCAATTTTTCATTTTCAAAATCAAATCCAAACATAGATTTATTATTTCTTGAATATATTGTGTTCTTAAATAAAATTGTAAATATATATTTTCAAAATTTAAATGGAATCAATTTAGAATAGAATAAACTAAGACATTTGACATTACAGTAAAAAAAGTCCAAGCGGCACGTATATCCGCTAGAAATAGGTAAACTTCGGGACCAGACAGCTTTGTGTACAAATAGAATAGGATGTGTCAGATTAGTTTAATTAAAAATTTTAAGTAGAAACAGAATAATCCAAAAAATTTATCAAACCAAACTAAATACATTTATAGCTGATTGGGGTAGATTCTTGTCAGGACGTTGAGCAGTAGTTTGATGCTTTATTAAATACCATAAATTAGAAAGATTTCTTCTTGTTCTTTTGATGAATTAGATTTCCAATAAACTTTTTTCAATGTTCTTTTAACTAATAATGATAGTTTCTTTGATAGTTAGTTCCATTATCATACATAAATATTGAAAGACTTGTTATAATTTTATTTAATTAAATTCTGTAGTACGCACTTTTTATCAAACAATTTTTCAAATGCAGAAAATTCTAATTCATTAACTTGTATTAACACATTACAATACAAACATGGTTAACTTCATTAATAATAATTGTTATTTGTATTTTTGATAGACAGAAAAATCACAATTTTAATTCAAATACAATTCATGAATAATCTTCTTGTTCATTAAAAACTTTAACATTATTTTTAGTTTATTTAATATGAATTGCGAATAAAAGATTATTAAAATTATCAAATATATTTTACGTGCAGTCAAAGAAATTTTTTGTTGGAAGAAAAAAATATAAAACTAAAACTTTGTTTGTTTTAAATTTTCTCAACTACTAGATTAATATTATTATTTAAAATTTTTAGTTTAAACATACGCCACACATTAACGGAAACTACTTTATCAATGCGATTTCGGAACAGTTTTATTTAATTTGATTAAAACTACTTTAAATAACATATTAAATCCACCAAAGAGCAAATAAACGTTCTCACAACGTCACACATTTATTTACACATGTCACACGTCACATATTTATTTCAACTAACCAACTTCCAACTATTCCAAATTTCCGAAGAAAATATTCCTTAATTTAAAACAATAATGACTCAGCTTTGTTTTAATTTTATTTTAAATTTTTGCGAAAAAAAATAAAAACTCAAAAAAAGAAACAAAAGAAAATTTATTTAATATTTCTATGGGATATTTTTATGGAAGTTGTTGTTGTAATTGAATGGCATGCATTAGGTATAATGCTAATTACATTGAAACCTCTTGGGCTAGAAAGCTGAAAATCTCTGAGGTTATAGTTGAAAAGTTTATCTAAAAGCTAGTATAAGTTTAAACAGCATAAACTTAAAAATGAGGAAAGCAGTGCCGTTTGCGTTTGTTTTTGTTCTAACAGCCCTGGTGTCTCAACCTCTAGACTTGAACTATTTTTTTTTAATTCAGAAAGATTTATGTTCTATTTAACGTGTGCAAAAGTTTTCAAATGTGAGATTGGCCATTTTCAGCAAGATCAAGGACAACAAAGTTTATTAAATTTTTTAAACGGCTGATTTTTCAGGAAGCTGGAACGCCAAGGATGTCGTTTGAAAAAAATGATAGAAATATGTTCAAATATTCAATGTTGATAAATTTTAATAAAATATTATGATTCAAACGGAAGTTATAACGCTCTAGATTATTCAACTTTTTTGGCTCTAGCCACTTAACCTGTACCTGGATATGGCCAGTTCGCTAACGAGTCCAAGAAGTTTTTTGCCACAACGTCTACAGAAAAAAATGTCGGTGTAGGTCAAGAAATGCGATCGTGAGAGTGCCGGTAAATTCCGGTATAGCTCATATCGTTATATATATATATATATTAGGGTGCTTTTTTTTGGGGCGACAATTTTTTTTTCTGGTGCCCCACCGAAATTTTGTTGGAAATACCCAAGAAAACGTCCTCCTAAAATATGAGCCCTCAAAATTAATGTTTAGCACTCGGCCTTTGCGTTTGAATATTTTCCATACAAAATGCATGTAAACTTTAGTGTTTTTTAAAAAAAAAATTACAGCTCAGCGGCATTTTATACTATTTCAAAAGTAGTTTTATATGAATTTCTTGTTCTTTTGTTTTTATTTCATAAATGGCTAATGCTACAGGAAAAATGTCAATAACAAAGTTGTAGTTAATTAAGTTTCCTATATAGAAAAGAATGTTTTCGTTTTAGAAATTCATTCATAAAGAATTAAAAATACTTCTTACTTCAGATATTAATTATATTTTTAATTTTTATACTTAGTAAAAATATAATTATAAAATATAATATAAGTTATAAATTATTTATATATTTTATAATTTATAAAAAAAACTAAAAAATAATATAATTAATACTGATTTGATGAACTTTGGGTTTTTTCGTTCAATTTAAGTGATTAGTGTGTACAGTAGTTTCCTGGAACTTTCTGACTTCTGCAACCAAACGGCTCCGGGGAAAGTTAGATATATGACCAGTTAGAAATATTATTTCTAGCTGGGCAATCGACATTTGTAAATTTAGTAATTTATTTGCCAATCCTTGATTTTGGGCTGTTATTAACTAGTTCACATATAGGTACAGTGACCACCAGTCCTGTATTTTACTGTACTGTCCTGTTTTTTTACCATACTGTCCTCTGAAATTTTTTTGGCAAATACAAAACATTAAAATGTCCCTTATTTCCCAATTTGATATGCATATGTCTTCTTTTTTTCATAAATTTTACACAAACATGAATATAACATTATATTTTTTTTAAATTTCAAGTATTACAATCTTGAGCCAAGTGTCAAAATCGTATGCCCACTTTTTTTTGTCATTTCTCGATGACCTAACGTAAATAAATATAAATTCAAAAAAAGCAAACCAAAATGTTAATCTGTCTACTGACCGGCCCACCAACCAACCGTAACATCCGATGAAAACTGTAATGAAAAGCTTTCTCATTGGCGAACCAATGAGAATGGCATAGCAGGAAGCGTACCTAGCGAGATTTATTTTCTTGCCCCAAGCTAGCTTCAATCCATGGGAACGATTAAGAAACCCTGCTACTTCAGCACAAATACAGAAATGTACGCTATTTACGAAATGTCACAGAAATGAATAAAAATACAAGTGGAAAAGGGAGACTCTGGCGACCCCGTTTGCGAAAGACCTACGATCAGCGCGTCCAACCCCCACAATCACTCTCAGACGCCCACACACTTACACTTCACACATACTAACATTCACCCACACATTCAGACGGCGAAGCAAGACACTTAAGCTCCAAGACCCGCCACACGCATCGCAAGTGGTAGTAATCAAGATTGAGTTGTATTGCTGTCACATGAGCACCATGGCACAGCCCATAAACCACTGTCATTGCTGGTAAACCGTTGATCGAATCTTAGAGCACTGGTGAACGTCACACGCTATATTGAAAGTCGTTATTGAATACTTCCCCTTTTCTTTATTAATAACAATTAAAAACGAATTTTTAAAACCATAGGTAATTCCCAAAACAAAAATAATTACAATCAAAAAAAAAATTATAATTTTATTGGTAAGTTAGATCCTCATGTCCAAACCAGTTTATTTCCATACCTGCAGTTTACAGTTGGTTAATTTATTATAAATTCCTTGAACCTAAAACATAACAAGAATTTGGTTTTCGTTTTTTATTGTAATACAGGTTGATTGCGAATGATTCTTGGTTTACAAAAAAAAATATAAACTCACAGATCTGGGCAAGATAATTAAAGAAAACGTATTTGGAAGGTTAATATTGAGATTAGAATCATTTCCAATTCAGACTATAGGTGCCTTGTTACACACACCGCCAGTTCACACACCCACGCAACGACTAATACGCCCCTTCACACACATTTACACTTCTACGTTAAACTAAGAAAAGAAAATAAAAAAAATAAAAAAAAATATAACGTCACTCACCCCTTTGATTAAATCCGGCCTTCAAAGTCCTTCGGCCTTAGCCCTCCATCAGTAATGATTCATCCAACAGGTATAGTATTCCAAAAAAAATTTTACAAATAATTCTTAACGGTTGAGTTGAAATTCGTTAAATAGATGATCTGGTATTACTGTTGATTGGCAACAACATATAGTGGTAGCCGCAGTACTTTGATACTAAACGATGTGCTCCAATAAATGCCACATACGACAAACAATAGTAAAATTTTGATGTAATTAGCAGTAATAACAAAAAACTGGATGCAACTGATGCGTCTCAATAACTGCAATATACGACAGCAATCGTAAAACTTTGATGTAAATGTTGGTTTGTGATAGGTAGTAACAGAAAAAACTTGATATAAATGACTTGGTTGGAATACGTAATATTAGCCACAATGATGCAATATGTAAAATAGATGAGAGCAACAGCAAAAATCTGATACAAATGTTGATTTGAAACAGCAAAAATTCAATACCAATGTTGAGTTGAAGCATATAAAATATACGATAGCACCAGTAAAAATTTGTTATAAATGTTTAGTAGAAGTATATAAACTATACGATAGCATCAGCAAAAATGTTTTACAACTGTTGAGTTGAAATAAGTAAAGCAGATGATTTGATATAACTGTTGAGTTGATAACGGCAAAAATTTAATATCAATGTTGCGTTGAATTTCAGTTGTAATTACAGCAAAATCGGAGGGCAGTTGAAATATGTACCACAAACGACAGCCACAGCAGAAATCTGACATAGATGATACGTGTCAATAAGCACACTCCACGGCGGCAATAGCAACACCATATATGTCAGCAATCGTAAAATTGTGAGGTAAGATGTTGGTTGGTAATATGTCGTAACAACCAAAACTTGATACAACGGATGCGTTTCAGTAACTACAACACACGACAGCAGCAGCAAGGCTTTGATGTAATTGTTGGTTTATACTATGTATCAATAGCAAAAAAATATTTGATATCCAAGTTGCGTTGAACTATGTGCAATATCCAGTAGTAATAGCAAAACAAAAAAAATTTTGATCTGAATGATGAGTCGAACCTCAGTAGTAATCACACCAAAAGTAAATATCAGTTGAAATAGATAAAAAGTACGATAGCAACAATTTGATATAGATTACTCGTTTCAATAAGTACAATTTATGCCAGCAATAATGAAACTTGGATGTAAATGTTGCGTTGAAAATAATATCCGGTAGTAATAGCTTAGTAGTACTTTTACATAAATGTTGCGTTGCAACATGTACAATATACGGTAGTAATAGTATAAAAATTTTGTGTTAATGCTGCGTTGAAACAATATTTATGTCCAGGTTGCATAAAGTAAGAAAGTCCAGCAACAATCCAACTACGGTGGTATTGGTAGTTTGGTTTTATTTAAATTTCTTTTATCGTTAGGTTTCGCTTACTCACTATACAAAGCATTAATTGGTATTTTTACTATACTAACGCATTAACTTTAATTAGTTTTAATAAGCAAAGCATTAATTTGAATTTTTTTATCTTTTGGTTTTTTTATTAAACAGAATATTCCACGTTATCAATAAATCAATTTTTAATTTAAACTTTTACTACGAAACAATCAAGAATTTACAGTTTTTCGTTACTAAACAGTTTTCTATTTGAATTTACTATGACACAAGCATGAATCACTAATCAAATTTTAATTTAAGCTTTTACTACGAAACAATCAAGAATTTACAGTTTTTCGTTACTAAACAATTTTCTATTTGAACACAAGCAAGAATATACAGTTTTTTTCACTAAACAATTTTATAATTTGAATTTACTACGATCATGCAATAGTTTACCTTTGTTTATCATTAGACGAGGCATTAAGTTAAATTCCTGTTTAAACCAGCAATAAATTACGGTTTCCCCAAAAGGTCATTCGTTCAAATTTAATACGGCAAAAGCGATAATTTAAATTTTTCACTAAACAAGGCATTAACGTGGAATTTTCACTAGACCGCCGCTTACCGCGCAGTTAAAACAAACAACATATAATGACACTAATAAATTTTACTAACTTTTACTAATAACATTGAAACCGAACATGATTAAAAAAAACAAATCTCCATTCTTCACGCGAATAAAATAGCACTCACAACATGAACGTCAAAACACCCGTTCTAATCAGAAAAAAAAGAATGGACTGCAAGACGTCAAACACACGGATCAAAATGTAATAGAATAAGAGAATGAAAAAGTTACAGTGGCTCATTATATAGCCAAAAATTTCAGTATCGAAAAAACTCGAATACAGGGTTTTAGATGTAAGACAATTAATTTACATCAAGCATATAATTGTTAGGAACTTTTATAGTTACACAAAACTGTTTATGATTTGGTAATATTGCACAAAAATAATTTTGCGACACAAATCATTTCCGATACATTAATAACATTTAACATTGAATTTAAAATGAATTCAATGCAAGTTCAATCGACGTTATGGTGTTTAGGTATTACAAAACTACAATCTACAATAGCAGTACAGTGAAGTTCAGTTTCATAACGGAAAGATTGTTTGAAGTAAAATATTCATACAAAGAAAAATCGAATGTTTAACAAAGCAAGATAACAATTCTTTGTATGTTGACGATTGGACAAATACGCACAGCTGTTATGAGGTTTGAAAACTTTGTCGTTTAATCGCGGTTAGTATATGGAGAATCCAAATTCAAATAGTATGGTGAAATTAATCGGATGGAAACGCAGTGTGAGTCAATTTTAGTGGGTTGCAAAATTAAATATTAATGTTTATATAGATAATATTTAAGGAAAATTTTACATTCATGCAATTTTCGATTAAAATTTAAGTTTACCATAAGTAGTGAAAATTTTTAATTAATTACAATTTAAAATTAGTGCAATTAGTTCAATTCTTTTCAAATGTGTCTGTCCAGCTAACGAAAATTTAGTTAAATTTTAAGAAAAATAAAAAACTATGGGTTACGGAGACTATAAGAAATATGACTATTGATGGTGAATGGATGAGAAACTATTACGAGCTGTACATGTTAATAAAAAAAAAATGACAACTAATGAAGCTGAGACTATAGTACACGGTGTTCAGGCGTTATCCCAGGCTATCCATTACAGAACAAGTCCTTTTTGGAAGAACACTCACGTCCAAAAAGAAGTTGAAAAAAGGCATAGACTGGTCACCAATAGATCTTGCGTATCCATATTAGTACGGTGAGGCACTTCAATGTTCTAACGCTTAGTAATCAAACCGATCAGCATTTCATAGCCCAATCATAGCAGAACTAAATTATCTATATAGGCAAACATTTTGGAGGGGTAACGAGAAAAATGGTATTCTAATCTATGGTAAGCGATGGATAAATACAACAATCCAGACCCAATTTCGGGTAGATCTGGGGGTTCCCGGACTTGACAGTCACAAAAAAAATCAATTGAAAGGAACTCGAAAAGCGAAGTACCATCTGTCATTTTCTTTTCACTATGGTTCCATCTACGACCACGTACTTAGGTCTTACGGGCTCGAACCCTACACCTGAACTAACAAGAGTCTCATGCTTCTCCGACTTCGCTAGCCAGGCTACACTGTTGTACGCATCCGACCAAGTGATTCTGAAGGTTGTTCAAATAGTTTCAAAGTAACTAATTGAACCAAATTCGATACATTCAATCTCGGAATTTTCACTTACAAATAGTCAGAAAAAAAAAATCTGAAACAAGACATGAACACCAAAGTTGGTACACACTCGCTGAACTGTTATTTCAAAACGAAACCACCTTCATACTTTAAGGTCATTGATATCACTGACCAGCAATGGATGTGAAACATAAATTCTAAACGAACTATAATATCGTACCGAAAAAAGAAAATTTACGATCTCCGGCTTGAATGTCTTTAGAATGAAACAACACCTATACATTTGGAAACCAGGTCTTCCAGTTCGTAGGCCGCGGAACCTACGGACCTTCAAACGTTGGCTTCGCAAGTGTTTGCAGTTCACCTGCGTCGCTCAAAATAATATTACGACAGAATACAATATTTTTGTTTTTGCTAAACCCCCAGGAAACGAAGCTGGTGGATTGTGGGCCCTTGCAATACACTCGTCAGCGTATTCCTCGTGTAACCACAATCTCCATACCACACCCCCTGGAAGAATCTCAATATCTAAGCCAAACCAGCATTTACCTGGCCCGAATTTAGGTTATCTGTGAATACAAGATTAGACAACGTCGGAGCCCAATCTCCACAATGGAACCAACAATTATTTTTCCCAGATCAAATCCCAAGCAGTTCGAGACACCTGTGACTGACAAGATTTATGGCTTTCAGCCAGTTTAGAATTTGGGTGAATCCGACAAATCATTCGAGTCATTTAGGAGGTTACCGACAAAAGAAATTATTGAAAGACGTTAGTCGTTGCAATCACCTTAAACCGAACAGGTGTGGTACATTTCATATATGACCACCAAAAAACCACCAAACTCTACCAAATTAATAGATAAGAATCTTGTTAATATTCCAATACGAAAAGATCACACATAATATATATAAACTAATAATTCTCGTCACACAATATAAAAATTAAAAGAACTTACAAAAAGATCTTATTTCAATTATGAATAAAGCTGGTCACGAGACATTAAAATAAAAACAAATAAATAACATACATAAACTCGTAACACTGACCTAACTTAAAATATGTAAATTATCAAATTTCATAACAAATAACATTTTTTACTAATTGTGTGAACAAAATATAACTTAATAAATTTTACAATTTTTGCTTTGAAATGTGATAAACAGGAAGAAATATTTTATTTATATTTTTATAGTTTTATGCTTGAATTGCATTTCGGTGGAAAATGCATTTTTTATTTATTATTGATTTTTTGGAAATAACATTTTGGTAGGGATAGAAATTAGGAAATTAAAAATGTAAATTTACTATAAATAGAATGACTTGATATTGAATAAATCAGATTGATTTTAAAACTGAAATTGAGTGTTTTATTTCGATCTCGACGCTTTCGACTTGCGTGCAAAGAAAGCTAACTACACATCTTTGAGACTTGCTCGTCAAAAAGTTTCACTGATTGTAGGGACAGTTCTGTAGACTGAATACGTACGATCGACTAAAGTATTATAATGCTCCTCGAGATTTGCATTTAGGAATCTCGCATCAAATTAATAAAGAATTTAGATTTTTCGATAGATGAACCTCACACATAATTTCGAACACGATTGGGCCCACCATATGGCGACCTTGGATCCCGAACCAGAACGTTTATTTATACTAAAAAAGAAGATACCAATAACTTTTGAAGAATACAAGTCAAAAAAAGCAATAGTACTAGCGAGAGAAGAAGTGGTGCCCATAAAGGTTAAACAAAGGGGAGGATTGCTTGCCAAACTAAACAGGGAGGTAGCCGAATATTACAGATTAGCAAAAATTTGTGTTACTGAAGAAGAAAGAAGGAAATTTACTATAAAAGCTGAAGAAATTAAGAAAGAGAAAGCTGCGCTAAAAGCAGAGATCAAACGGAATAAGAAGAAAAATAATAAAAAGAAAATTGAATTTACTACTAAGAATCAATAATTTTCATAGATATTTTAAATCGTAATTTTAAAAATAAATTTTAATTTATATAATTTTATAAAAGGGGAATTTTTTTTTGATAAATGTAATAATAATAATTTTAACAATTTAAGAGACATTTTTTTTTATAAATTCATATTTTTCAAATAAAGTGAAATGGGCAATAACGCGCAAAAGCCCGAAAATAAAGAAGAGATTTTTGTCTCGAACGGTGCCGGTTCAGCGACAAATATTACAGCTGGAAAATACGATGTTGAAAAATACGAAATTATAATAACAGTAGTAGTGATAATTTTAGTTATATTGTTCTTAGTTTTTAAATTTAAAAATAATTTTGTAAAAACAATAAAAAAAGAGGTATCTAGAAATACTGTTCAGGTCTAAAAGAAAGAATTTTTATGTTGTTATTCCATGAAGAGATTTGAAAGGGCTGAGGAAATTGTTAGTGAACTACAGAAAATTCTATTAAAATTTACAAAGAATCCCAATAGAAAGTATACGTCGGAGTATTTACTGAATTGTACGACGCAATTTCAAACTTTAAAGACAGAATTTAAAGTTTTATTCAAAGATTTAGTTGTCATTCTAGATAGCAAAACTGTAGAAAAATTGAAAGACAGGTTTATGCAAGTGAACAACGACTTAAAGCAAACTTTAGAAAAACTATCGCAAGAAACATTAGAAACATCAGTTGACGACATACGAGACATAAACGCATCTACAATGTCGCTATTTGACATAGAAAAAACTTTAAAAATAGTTCCCACATTCGATGGAAAATCCAATGATCTTCCAATTTTTTAAAATTTAGTACAGCATTTAAGCGGAACGTTAAAAGATGATGCAGAAATAAAGAAGTTGATTCAATTCGTGTTTGACACGAGATTGACCGCAAATGCCAAAACAAATCTAACAGCAGCTAAAAAACCTGAGAATATGCAACAATTAAAAGACCTTTTTAATAAAATTTTCAAGAAAAGAACGACTTGTTTGAACATTCAAACACAAATCACACAGTCCAGACAGGGTAGTCAATCCGCAGAAATTTTTGGTAATAAAATTGAAAATTTGATTACTGAACTAAATGCTTTACAAATAGCGGAGCAGGGTGATGAACATGCTGAAATTATCACCAGACTAAATGAACAGACGGGACTGAATTCTTTCAAAAGTGGTCTAAATGAACCAACTAAAAATATGGTCTACGCAGCTAGATTAACTTCACTTCAGGACGCAATACTTTATGCTACTGAAATAGATGAACAAGCGAAGACTACGTGTATGTTGCATTTCAATTCAAGAGAGTACAGGGACAGTTACAGAACACAAATTAATAGAAATTTTAATAGAACAAATCAGCCGGACAATCAGTTCAGAAATAAGTTTAATAGAAATTTTAATAATAATAATTTTCCAAGATTTAACGGAAATAATAATAATGTTAGGAATAACAATTTTAATAGAAATAGCACTTTTAATAAAAATAATAATAATTTGTATAAAAATAATAATAATAATTTCCGACAATATGGAAATAAATTTGATAATAACGCCAATCAGGCTAAAAGATTTAATAACAAAGTAAATGTTACCCACGCGGAAAACTGGGAAGGAGTCGCCGAAGTCCAGTTGATGGACGACTCCCAAATTCCTTAAACTTATTGAAAATTTTTAAAATTAATCTTAGTACACATTCAAATTATATAAGAATTCGCACAAATATAACGGAAGGTTATAGAACCTTTTTAATAGATACAGGAGCAGACATTTCTCTAAACAAAATAAACAAAGTAACGGAGCATGTAATGATAAACGATGAACGATGTAGGATCACAGGTGTGACAAACAATGAAACTTATTCGCTAGGAACGGCAGGAGCAATTTTAAACATAAATAATAATAATGTGGAACAAGAATTCCATTTAATAAATGAAGAATTTCCGATAGAAACGGATGGCATTTTAGGTAGAGATTTTCTACACAAGAATTGTTGCAAAATTGACTACGAAACGTATACTATCTCGATACACATTAACGAGGAAGAAATTTTATTACCGATGAACACACGATTACCAGACGAGAGCGGATTCATAGTACCAGCAAGATGTCAATGATAAAAACAGTTAACATAAATTTGAAGGAAGACAGTGTGATACTCAACCAAGAAATTCAAGACGGAGTATTTATAGCAAACGTGATAGTGCCAGCGGATGGAAATGCACAACTAAAATTTTTAAATACGAAGGAACATGACGTTATAAGAGCTACAGGTTGGTGGTTGATTTTCGACAGCTAAACAAAAAAATCATGGATGATAAATTCCCGTTAACAAGACTAGATGACATCCTTGACAATTTGGGAAGAGCAAAATATTTTTCGACACTAGATTTGACAAGTTAGTTTCATCAAATTAAACTTGAAGAAGAGTCAAGACATTTAACATCATTTTCTACAAATAAAGGTCAATTCCAATTTAAGAGATTACCATTTGGTCTAAAAATTTCAACAAATAGTTTTCAACGTATGCTAACAATTGCTCTAGCTGGTCTAGAAGCTGAAGCGTTCTTATACGTAGACGACATCATTATATTTGGATGTAGTTTGAAACATCATAACACAAACCTAGTCAAAACTTTTGAGCGACTAAGAGAATACAACTTAAAACTAAACGCAAAGAAGTGCAACTTTCTAAAAACAGAGGTAACATATTTAGGACATCTGATAACCAATGAAGGGATTAAAACCGATCCGAAAAAGTATGAAGTCATCAAAAATTACCCAACACCAATTAATGGAGATGAGACTAAGAGGTTTACGGCATTCTGCAATTATTATAGACGGTTCATACCCAACTTTGCAGAGATAGCCAAGCCACTGAATAATTTAACAAAGAAAAATACAACTTTTAATTGGACAGAAGAATGCAAAAATGCATTTATTACGCTTAAGCAAAAATTGATTAACCCACCGATACTGAAATATCCAGATTTTAACGAAACATTTATAATAACGACTGATGCTTCAAATTATGCTCTAGGAGCAGTACTATCGCAAGGAGAAATTGGTAAAGATCTACCTATATCATACGCTAGTAGATCACTCAATAAACACGAAATAAATAAGCCGGTCATTGAAAAAGAATTGCTTGCTATACATTGGGCAATAAACTTTTTCAGACCTTACGTATACGCCAGAAAATTTATAGTAGTCACGGATCACAGACCATTGATCAGTCTGTTTACGCATAAGAATCCTTCGTCAAAACTTACAAGGATTAGATTAGATCTCTCAGATTATGATTTTGAGATCATATACAAACAAGGAAAAAGCAACACTAATGCTGATGCATTATCAAGAATAAAAATTGACTCCGATACATTAAAAGCAATGATACCTACATCAATAAATATAGTCACACGAGCAAATATAGTCACACGAGCAATGAAGAAGAAGGAAGAAGCACAAGAAATCGAGAGAATCAACAACGCAGAAATGAATAAGGGTGGCCAACTTTATGCATGGAACTGCACCTCGATAGCTGAAATAAAGGATTTAAGAAATTTAAAATTTGATATGAATAAAAGTTTGCAAGATAATAAGAATAATGATGAAACAAAAACATACGGTGATAATCCACTTACGAACTTAGGTTCTATGAAGGAGAAGCTGGGATGTAAAGTGAGATATGATTTTAATAATTTAGCGCATATAGATGAAAATAATAATATATTGATCAATGATAAAGAAGTTATAGTAAAATACAGTGATAATCCACGTATGAATTTAGATTTTATGTTGGAGAAGCTGATATTAAGCATGCATGCAGAAAACATAGACAAATTAGCGCTTAGAAGCAATGATATGATATTTACGCGTATTGATATAAATGAATTTAAAAGAAGATTTAATAGACTGCAGTCAGAATTAAATGAGATGAATAAGCAAACGAATTTAAAGTTAATAATATATGAAGCTCCAATAAGAATAGAAAATACAGATAGAATGCTCGAAATAATAAAAGAATTCCATAAAAGAATTCCATGACACGAAGAAAATTAGATCCACCATAGTCAGGACCTCATATGAGTTCATAAATATAGATAAATTCATAAATATAAATGAAACTAATGTTAAGATAAAGAAAAATAACACTATTAAAGAAGTGCATAAGAATAGACATAAGAAAAATCCTGCTACTGAAAACTAATAATCAATATTTCATGTAATATTTTATAAATAATATTTTATTGTATAGAAAACAAAACACAAAAAAAAATTTTCTTATATAAAAATTTTTTTTCCCCAAAGAATAATGGTGTGGTACATTTCATATATGACCACCAAAAACCACCAAACTCTACCAAATTAATAGATAAGAATCTTGTTAATATTCCAATACGAAAAGATCACACATAATATATATTTTTTTTTTTTTTTTTTTTTTTTTTTATTTATTTCACAAATTTGTTTATGTTACAAAAGAAAATTTCTTGTAAGTAACAATTTTTGTTTGTTTTTGTATTGATACATTAAATTTTATGTTAACATTACTACTAATTTCAAAGAAAAAGATTACTTAATATTACTATTAATATTACTATATAAACTAATAATTCTCGTCACACAATATAAAAATTAAAAGAACTTACAAAAAGATCTTATTTCAATTATGAATAAAGCTGGTCACGAGACATTAAAATAAAAACAAATAAATAACATACATAAACTCGTAACACTGACCTAACTTAAAATATGTAAATTATCAAATTTCATAACAAATAACATTTTTTACTAATTGTGTGAACAAAATATAACTTAATAAATTTTACAATTTTTGCTTTGAAATGTGATAAACAGGAAGAAATATTTTATTTATATTTTTATAGTTTTATGCTTGAATTGCATTTCGGTGGAAAATGCATTTTTTATTTATTATTGATTTTTTGGAAATAACATTTTGGTAGGGATAGAAATTAGGAAATTAAAAATGTAAATTTACTATAAATAGAATGACTTGATATTGAATAAATCAGATTGATTTTAAAACTGAAATTGAGTGTTTTATTTCGATCTCGACGCTTTCGACTTGCGTGCAAAGAAAGCTAACTACACATCTTTGAGACTGACTTGCTCGTCAAAAAGTTTCACTGATTGTAGGGACAGTTCTGTAGACTGAATACGTACGATCGACTAAAGTGTTATAATGCTCCTCGAGATTTGCATTTAGGAATCTCGCATCAAATTAATAAAGAATTTAGATTTTTCGATAGATGAACCTCACACATAATTTCGAACACGATTGGGCCGATTGGGCCCACCATACAGGTATGGAGAACAGTTAAAAGCAAGGAGCCACTCCAGTGAGTTCAAAATAAGGGGCTATCATACGTGAGTTTAGAGTTAGTCAGAAAAACCAGAATCAACCCAAAAAGTTGAATTGTACTGGCGTCGTGGTGTATTTCAATAATACAAAGTGTGACACCGAATTCCAAGACTAGCAGACCCCATACAAATAAGATTGATTGGTTATCCCGAGACCATAATCGTGTAAGACATAAAAGAAACAGGTGTTGGATCGGGCAGACCATTATTACCTCTACCAGAACACAATCTGGCACGTATGTACAAAATAAAATAAAAGAAAAGGAAAACTCCTCCTCAACCTATCAAGGGCAGTCAATTGACCCACCAAGGTAGTACTTGCCAACTTGCCGTCAGTCCCTACACCTCACATCAGCGTCAGAAACGCGTCAGCTAAAAGACGAAAGTGAAAATTAAATATAATATATTGAACAATAATATAATACTTTTAATAATATTAGAGTCCTTGAAAGACCACGGTAACAATAGGCGCTATCCCCAAAACAGTTCATTCCGATTTCGTTAAATCTGCGTTTGAATTTTATTGGAAAACAGTTCTTCTTTTAGTGAAACATTACATTGAGTCCTCAAGAAAGGATCGTTCAAATGCACTACAAGCCACCAAGAATACGCGACTGCGACCACCAAATTCTTCCAAGGATCCGGTGACGTATGCAACTACAAGTGTGAATGAAAGCAAGCGAAACATGAAGGGTAGTTTTATCGACAGAGTAAGTGAAAATGAACAAGTAAAATAAGTGGACCTTGCCAGAGAGGACAGGCTGCATATGCCATCTGATTGCTCAACTAACCAATATCAAAACCATTACCAAATCGGCATCAAAATGTCACCACCAGTGTTAAATTCTGAGTAGAAGGATATTGAGCAAACGGTTACTTCCAAAGTTTCATTTGCAAAGTAAATAGCCATTCAACTAGATGGATGAAGTAATATCAGGTATGCAAAAAAAAATAAGCCTTTTAAAAGGTTTGGTTGAGCCTATTTTGGTTAAGATGATATGCCTTTATTTTAGGTATGACCCTATAGTCAACAGAATGCTCTGCACACCGGAACCAGGAATTTCTAAAATTATTGATGCTGAAACAACTTGTCGTACAGGCGATTAGATGGCAAAGCCAGTGATGGAAGTAACAACAAGTTAGTAGAAAAGGGTATGTCGATAATAACTGCCAATGCGGCACACAAGAAGAGATCAAGAGAGGTCATCAACGAGAGAGAACCCAGTTGAGCCAATGCTGTCCATGGTCCTTTACCTACACTTCAAATCCCTTGACAAAAGACATCATGAAACTGCCAACTTACACCTCCAGTGAGTATCCAAAACCGGGCTACATCAATCCCCTCTGTGGTTGACCATTATGCATATTCAATACAAACAAACACAAACAGCTGCGCAATACTTGACCAATCGAAAGCAAAAATGGGGGGGTGAAGAGAAAATCGTTATACTAACTATTGCTGACGGTGAAATTATAAAAAAAATTAATTGTTACAAAAAAAAATTTTTATTTCTGGTTGATTTATAGAGACAAATGTTAGACTAGCTATTACAACAAAACTATTATACGTGCTCAGTTTGGTATTGGACCAAACAATCGCCAAGGTTGAGATACGAAAGAAAACGAGTATGCTAAGGCTATTGTAGACTGTGGGGTAAAAGAAATTTTTCAGAATCAATTACGGGCGAGACTGGGTTCCCGGGACTAAAAGTCACTAAATACAAAAATTTGAGGAAGTTGAGAGAAAATCGGTAATCTATACTATGGAAAAGTGGTGGCAAAAATTAATCTTTTTGATTCCGTGATTGAACCAATGAATAGACAGAAAGGTTGTGAGACGCGAGAAAACTAGTATACTACAATATTGCAGACGATGGGAACAAAAGAAAATTTACAGACCCAATTCCGGGTAGGTCTGACGGTTCCCGATACTCGAATATGAGTGAAAAAACAAAAAAAAGTGCGGCAAGCCTACCGGTTAGACTAGGAGAATTTTACACAAAAGTTAATTCTAAATGGTTGTATATAAACTTAAAATTATCATGCATATATACTAGAAAAATATAGTTTTTTTTTGTTTTAAATCTAACCTACAAAATTTAGCTAATTACAAAATTTAAATCTAACTATAAAATTTATCTAATTATAAATTACTTGGTGTGATGGTTGTATTTGGTTGTTTCTTGAGTATATTCTTCTGACATTTATTCTTGATTAACTTTTTTCCTTTGTTTGATTTCATTTAATTGTTCCTGGATTCCAATTTAGTATTTATTTGTTCTTAAATCCCAATACAGTATTTATTTGAGTTAAAATTATAATTAACTAATTTAATTCTTATTTAATTAATTAATTCAGTGAGGCGATCCTAAAATTTGAGAGAAACAAAAATTTAGTATCTATAGAAATCAGCAATTATATTATTTAATATTTATAATATTTATTTATCGGTTTATCCATTGATTTCATTTAATTATTTATTTTTATAATTATTTATTTTATGTTTATATTTATTTATTTGTTATTTATTTATCCATGGACGACGGACGGACGGACCAATCAAGGGGGGAGTCCACCACACTGGGGTTGGAAGCGCCGATCGCCGTTCTTTCATTACTTTTTTGGTTGAAGTATAATTTTTATGTTGGGACCAAAGAAAAGTTTAAAATACTCTACGTTAAAGGATGGGAAATGAGAAAGGAAAAAGGGAAGAAGAGGGGATGTAAAAGGATGGGAAAAGGTGGGGTGGGAAAGGAATAAGATGGGGTATGTGCTGATGGGATCTCACCCAGCTGACAAGTGCTGAAGGGATGGCCAGAAGATAAATCCTCTGGACCATCATTCGATCAACAACACTCGCCAGCTGCGATCCACACCACCAACACATACGGGCGAGGTGCTATGACCTGAGTGGATCCAGTCCACCACGGCATGAAAGCTGAGCGGACATCCTCCCTCAGTAGCTGATCGGGCTACTTTGGAAAATGTCCCCCAGTATCATCCATGGGGAACCGAAACACTCAGGCCATAGGAAACCAATATTGTCGGGAGGGGATTTTAACGATTAGACAATATCAGTTCGGACTGGACTCTGAGGACACCACGAACCCGAAGCCTGACCAGGTGACCAGACTCGGACGAGAATTGGCGTATACACCAATACACGTCGGTCTAGGTCTGGCACCTGAGTCACCTTCGGCCCCCGTGACATCGCCAGAAACCCAGCCCGTAACTAGGGTCCGTGGGGTTGTAAAGCCCATTGGGAATACTTCAAAAGAAATATTCCCACCCTTGCGTTATCAAGAAAAACAAAAGGAGATACAGCAGGAGGCGTGGGGACGCAAAACCCCATCGAAGAAAGTCTGAGAGATCTCAAACTCCCTTCGCTCCTGCGCGTTTGAAGCAGGGAGTTGCTTCCCGTCACCAGAGCGTCTAACTATTGAATGGTGGAAACGGAAAATTAATTTGAAGAAAATTTTACAAGAAAAAATTTTCTAAGTTTTTTTGAAATTATGGAGGGACTCCTCCAGAGTCCTACATTGCTGTAGTAACCCTTAGAGAAGCCCCACGTTGGGCACCAATTTGTAATGAAGAGCTTTCTCATTGGCGAACCAATGAGAATGGCATAGCAGGAAGCGTACCTAGCGAGATTTATTTTCTTGCCCCAAGCTAGCTTCAATCCATGGGAACGATTAAGAAACCCTGCTACTTCAGCACAAATACAGAAATGTACGCTATTTACGAAATGTCACAGAAATGAATAAAAATACAAGTGGAAAAGGGAGACTCTGGCGACCCCGTTTGCGAAAGACCTACGATCAGCGCGTCCAACCCCCACAATCACTCTCAGACGCCCACACACTTACACTTCACACATACTAACATTCACCCACACATTCAGACGGCGAAGCAAGACACTTAAGCTCCAAGACCCGCCACACGCATCGCAAGTGGTAGTAATCAAGATTGAGTTGTATCGCTCTAAAATTGTATGGATTGCAAAAAGTTTCATAATTTGCACCATAATTTTTTAGATTCAGTTCTTATATTACGTGTTTTATTTGGCCAAAAAAAGTGATTTTTTCGCCCTAAAAAGATTTTTTTGTATCTAGATTTTTAGCTATAGAGCAAAGCATAAAAATAATCAATAAAAGAAATACATATATCTCTTAAAATTAGTAAACAAACAAAACGTCACGCCATTTACTTATTATTTTTTTTAATGTGAAATAGTTATACTGTTGATAAATAAAAGTTTTGTTTAAATCGTGTTTTAAATTAAAAATTAATAACAATTAATGTTTAATTTAAAATTAAATACAATTAATTACAAAACACAACTACAAAACTATTTAGATCTTTTTTTTTCATGAACTTCGCTTTAGACAAAAGGAATTCGACATTAGAGTTTTCGCAATACAAATAGCTGATCATAACTGTCAAGTTGTTTTCCAGTTAAAATGTCTTATTGCAATTGCATTTTAGCCGTAATGTTCAAATAATTATCATTTCGACAAATAACTCTGTTGTGCGATCGTTGTTATATCCTACCGATATGCAATTCATGTGCTACTCTATTCTACGACCGTTGTTGTTCTACCGATATGTAATATGATGTACTACTCTGCTGTGTGACCGTTGTTAGCCTTTCGATATGCGACTGTTATTCTACTGTCTTGTGCTGTCAATATTTTTTACCATTAAGCTCCTTTTGTGCTACCGGTTATGCTCCTCAAATTTTTTCACCCGACCGAACAATACTACGCTACCATTGCGCGACTACTTGTGCTACCTATATTACCCTATTGTGCTACTATTATATAACTATCATGCTACTAAAATTGCAAATTACCGATATGTTACTGTTGTGATACCATCGTACTACTAATGCTACTATGTGTTTGCTGGGATATATATATATATATATATATATATATATATATATATATATATATATATATATATATATATAATTAATTAACTAACTAAAAATTATATATATATATATATATATATATATATATATATATATATATATATATATATATATATATATATATATATATATATATATATATATATATATATATATATATATATATATATATATATATATATATATATATATATATATATATATATATATATATATATATATATATATATATATATATATAATTTTTAGTTTTTGTTTTTCCGTCTCCGCTTATCATTCATAGTCGTTTGCACCAAAATTTTTCCGAAATTCCG
>CAVNZG010000142.1:0-88603 GCA_963693315.1 Diogma glabrata
GGCAATTTAAATACTATTAACTCTTACCCGTTTAAAAATCTTTTGTATTCATTAAAAATGATGTTACGGACTGGACATCATCCATTGGCTCAAGCAGCTAGAAGGATGGGGGAATTAAGCAGAATAAATAAATACAATCCCATGAAAAATAAGCTACCAATGGTAACAAATAAAAATCGAGATGGAACTTATAACAAAATTAATTTTAATGAATTTTCGTTATCTAATGATCTGCCAAATAGGTGGTTTTTAAGTAAAAACAAACAAATTGTAGGCTTACAGAAAATAATTTTCGAAAACAACCGAATCCAACTAATCGTAGGCCATTGAAAAGCAGTTCTGATTTCTTTACAACACCCATTAAATCATCTCATTTAAATATATATTTCTCCAAATATGATGAAGATCTAGAAAAGGTTTTTTATTGAACGATATCCTATGTAAGCTTGTTGCTGTTCCATATAACAATGATGGCATAGTTTTTATTCCGCTACTCCATAAATTTCAAAATGAAATGTCAAATTCTCGATTAAAAAACGTTAAGCATCAATTCAAAAATAAATTTGTACTTTATTTCATAAAATAAAACATAAGAAGATTAAATAACTTTCATTTACAATAAAAGTTCAAAATAATTAAACACTATACGAGTATTATTTATTTAATTGGTTTGATGCTGTAGTTGTGCCCTTCTCCAGCTCCAAAGATGTGTCCTGACTAAAAAGTAAACAATTATATCAATTACACATTCTATATCTAAATTCTTGAAAAACTTACGCGTTTATAACCTCGGGCTCTTCGGTAATCTCGTTTTCCGAAACTGCGCCTTGAAGTTCAGCACCGCCCTTTTTTGGCACATTTTTGACACGATGCCTCTGGGATGATTTCCGTATCTGAGAAGCTTCTTGGTTTAAGAATCTAGTTGAATTTCTGAGTAAACTTTTAAAAAAGTTTTGTGTTGTTGCAAGTGAAAAATTAGGATCAGCGTTCATGACTATTTGCGAATAAAATTTTAAAATATTCTTAAAAGATAAAAACGGAATTTTCCCGTCCTCCTTCGAGGTCGATGCGCCCGTCCAAGAACATTCCGCTAAAAATGACCTATGAAAAATTGAGTCAATTAACTCATAGCAACATGTCCAGCCGTCACCACATCTATTGCCGCCTTTTCCAACCAAATATGCCATTTGAGAAATCTGAAAAAAAAAAAATGTATATACATATATATATATATATATATATATATATATATATATATATATATATATATATATATATATATATATATATATATATATATATATATATATATATATATATATATATATATATATATATATATATATATTTATTATATATATATATATATATATATATATATATATATATATATATATATATATATATATATATATATATATATTTATATATATATATATATATATATATATTTTTTTTTTTTTTTTTTTTTAATAAAATGTGTTGTGTAATAGGGTTTAGAATATGTGTCACAACAACACATAAATACCTTTTAAGACCTAGGTCTAGACCTGGTCCCACAACAACTGGCGTTCTGAGGTGTAGATTACGCTTTTTTTAAACATCTGTGGGTTGAAGCCACCTGAGACTAAGTGTTCCGGCAAACTATTCCATTTGTACGCAGTTCGGACAAAGAAGTCTCTCTGCGATCTGCCAGTATGACAGCGCGGGATCTTTACCGTTTCACTGGTTGCGGCAGCCGATTGCCGAGTGGAACGGGGGTAAGAATAAGTTTGAGGCATGATGCCGCTGATTTCATCTGAGCACTGCTGATGACGATATTTGTAAAAAACAACGAGGTCAGCAACAGTGCGACGATGTTGTAGGGAATCAAGTTGTGATGTCAAAGTTCGATCACCTACAATTCGTATAGCTCGCTTTTGAACAGAGTCCAAGAGGGCCAAGATGGAAACAGAGGCAGCACCCCAAACTTGACAGCAGTACTCCATACAGGGACGAATATAGGACTTATAAACATGGAGCAATTGGTATGGAGTGAAAAATTTTTTGCATCTATTTAGGAGGCCGAGTTTTTTAGACGCGCTTTTTGCCATCGCCATTACATGATCGTTCCAGAGTAGGTCATTTGAAACTGTGACACCCAATAAACGAATGTTTTTACATTCACCTATTGGTTCATCACACATACTAAATAAAATATCTTTGGGGAACTCGGTCTTTAATCTGGAAACAATCAACAGCTGTGTTTTGGTGGAGTTGAAATTGACAAGGTTTTGGTCACCCCAGTCGGCGACTTTATTCAGGTCTTTGTTCACGTTTATGGCAGCGTCTCTCCGGGCAGGATTAATTCGTTCGTGCATTTTACCTTTTGAAGGAAGGGGCTCGAACGACTTGTGCAGAGTACTATCATCTGCAAAACTATTTATTGGGTTGCTGGTGATTTTCAACAATTCGTTGATATAAATCAAAAATAGGGTTGGGGACAATACTGAGCCTTGGGGTACACCAGCGTTAATTAGTTTAGACTCAGAAGAATATCCGTCTAAGGTTACCGAAATGTATCGGTCGGATAGAAAATTTTGAATCAGCTTCACAACATTGGGATGAAAACCGTACGCAACGAGCTTGTTGATTAAGTTGGCATGCCAGACTCGATCGAATGCCTTGGAGATGTCTAAAGCGATAACGTATGTTTCACCACCTTTATCAAGTATGCTGTTCCAACAATGCGCTACATAGTTTAATAGATCGGTAGTTGATCTTTTGTTTCGAAAACCGTATTGGCTGTCGGATATTAAATGATTTTCTTCCAGAAATTTTGAAATATGTGTATTAATATAATGCTCATAGACTTTGGATAGGACCGATAGTAAAGCTATTGGCCTATAATTTGAGATATCGGATTTTGGTCCCTTTTTGGGGACGGGCTGGACATTTGCCAACTTCCAGCACGAGGGAAATATACCAGATTTGTAGGATTGGTAGAATATTTTAGTTAAAGTTGGTGCAAGTTCTTTGGAAAAGGTTTTTAAAATAATGGGTGGAATATTGTCCATTCCTGATGCTTTGTTGATGTTTAACCCCTTTAAAAGTTTAGCGACTATTTTGGGTTTGAAGTGAAGTATATATGAAGTATATATATATATATATATATGTATATATATTTTTTTTTTTTTTCAGATTTCTCAAATGGCATATTTGGTTGGAAAAGGCGGCAATAGATGTGGTGACAGCTGGACATGTTGCTATGAGTTAATTGACTCAATTTTTCATAGGTCATTTTTAGCGGAATGTTCTTGGACGGGCGCATCGACCTCGAAGGAGGACGGGAAAATTCCGTTTTTATCTTTTAAGAATATTTTAAAATTTTATTCGCAAATAGTCATGAACGCTGATCCTAATTTTTCACTTGCAACAACACAAAACTTTTTTAAAAGTTTACTCAGAAATTCAACTAGATTCTTAAACCAAGAAGCTTCTCAGATACGGAAATCATCCCAGAGGCATCGTGTCAAAAATGTGCCAAAAAAGGCGGTGCTGAACTTCAAGGCGCAGTTTCGGAAAACGAGATTACCGAAGAGCCCGAGGTTATAAACGCGTAAGTTTTTCAAGAATTTAGATATAGAATGTGTAATTGATATAATTGTTTACTTTTTAGTCAGGACACATCTTTGGAGCTGGAGAAGGGCACAACTACAGCATCAAACCAATTAAATAAATAATACTCGTATAGTGTTTAATTATTTTGAACTTTTATTGTAAATGAAAGTTATTTAATCTCCTTATGTTTTATTTTATGAAATAAAGTACAAATTTATTTTTGAATTGATGCTTAACGTTTTTTTATCGAGAATTTGACATTTCATTTTGAAATTTATGGAGTAGCGGAATAAAAACTATGCCATCATTGTTATATGGAACAGCAACAAGCTTACATAGGATATCGTTCAATAAAAAACCTTTTCTAGATCTTCATCATATTTGGAGAAATATATATTTAAATGAGATGATTTAATGGGTGTTGTAAAGAAAACTGCTTTTCAATGGCCTGACGATTAGTTGGATTCGGTTGTTTTCGAAAATTATTTTCTGTAAGCCTACAATTTGTTTGTTTTTACTTAAAAACCACCTATTTGGCAGATCATTAGATAACGAAAATTCATTAAAATTAATTTTGTTATAAGTTCCATCTCGATTTTTATTTGTTACCATTGGTAGCTTATTTTTCATGGGATTGTATTTATTTATTCTGCTTAATTCCCCCATCCTTCTAGCTGCTTGAGCCAATGGATGATGTCCAGTCCGTAACATCATTTTTAATGAATACAAAAGATTTTCAAACGGGTAAGAGTTAATAGTATTTAAATTGCCAAATCTGTAAACTTCTTCAACCAGGTGGCATAAATTATGAACGTTGCTCGTAATAGAACCTGATTTATAAAGTTCCATATATTTTTCAATAAACTATTCTAATAGCGATTTGGCAAGCGGAAGAAATAATCTATGTTTGTCAGTAGAACATATTGTAATGGCACAAAAAAAGGTAACAAAATGTTCATATGCATCATATCTCAAGAAATCCTTTAAAATTACAACGCCCAAATACAGCAAAAAAGTTCGATATTCGGTGCCTTTCCAAAACGCCAAACATTCCAATCCCCTTACAGCTCTATGGATTTCAGAAAGCAGGTTAATTTGTAATAGTTTGCATGATATTTCTCTAATATCCGCGGCACAAAATCGAATATCAGTTAATTTGAATTCCCCATTAGTCCAACCAGTAAAGCACTTTTTCATTATTCCTAAAAAAATTACAGACAATTAATAAAATAACATATTTACTGAAATTATAAACCATGCCAAATTTACCCAAGTCTATAAGATGTAACGAAAATAAATATTTAAAAAGCTACTTGCGAAATTCTACTTCAGAAAACAGATTGAACGGACAGGAAACTGTTCAATCATATTAATTGGCAGTTGCTCTAAAGGCGAATTAAATTTATGATGAGTGCCATAAACTTTATTTCGAAAGCCTTCATCTGTTCTTATATTACATTCAGTCCTTAGAAATATTGTACAATTAGAAATGTACTCTCCTACCACAGTGCATTTTAAACAGCCATGTTTACCATTGAAGTAACAAACTCCTATGAAAAATTTTACGTTTTTGGTAGACGTATGGATATTATATTGGAATTTACATATTATAGCTTAACTTTTATATATGCTCTAGCCGGTGAATCACAAATGAAACATCTAATCTTAATGCTGATTTTGTAACCTTTGATTACTATACCAGTTTTAAGAATTTTTTGAGTTTCAGTTACAAACTGCTGCAAATAGTCATTTAAACTAGCAGGTTTTCCTTTGCCGCAGTAGATGCCAATCACCATAGGTTTAAAGTTATCTATTTCATTTATTGAAAATATGATAGGCCAAAATTGCATTTGTGAGCTCTTGTAAATTGGTAATCCATTCATGTTAAAATTCAACGAAATATTGAGGTCCTTTTCTAAGTTAGAATCAAAATATTCCCTTAGACAAAATTCTAACCCTTGATGCCAATAAAACCCATCGCCAATGGGAGTAACGCTTGTCGATATAGGAGTCTCCAATAAGGTACGTGGGTCACGTGGTACACTTCCTTCTGGTAGAATTTTTATTAGAAAACTTAAAAGTTTTTGAAGAGCTTGCTGTCGTATGTTGAATTCTAGAGCCCAAACTCTAAGTTCTTCTCTTATATTTAGTTCTTCTGTTTCAGACTCTGAACTGTTATCTGCATCAGCTAACTCTAGAGTCCAATTACTACTCACATATCCATTGTCTAATTCGTTTTGTATTTCTCCTCGTTAAGAATTAGAATTAAAAATTGACATTTTGCTATTCTTTTATTTGTTGTTAAGATATTTTAGTTAAATTGACAGAAGACTTTGCCGACGCTACAGTATTATTGACGAATTTTGATGAAATTGTTGCTTTAAGCTCTATTTAACTCTAATGTAACAACTAGCTTTATAATAGTGCTAACTACATGAGGTTGCTGACTAAAAGTCAAGAGCAAGTTTTATTTATCACCAATGAGCAGTATAGAAATATAAAAATATTTAAGATAAAAGTCATAGGCGTATTCAGGGGGGGTGCGAGGGTGCATATGCACCCTCTTAAAAGGCCAAAATCAGGCTATTGAATCACTTCAGATGTGACTTCAGTACTTTACTTCACTTCAGTACTTTATCCCAATGTTTTTAAATTATTAATAATTTTAGTGACGTCACGACATGCACTTCAGAACGTTCATTTTCAACTTTAAAATATTTAAAAAGCTACTTGCGAAATTCTACTTCAGAAAACAGATTGAACGGCCTTTCATTACTATATATATACAAGAATATAAAAGTAGATGAAAAAAAAGTGCTAAATATTTTGCAAAAGAATAAACGAAAATTAAACATTTGTTTGTAAAATATATACAAAAGCAATTATATTGTAGTGATACATATCAAACATTATAAAAGAAATAAATGCAAATTTGCGAACATAGTTTTTATTATTTAATTTCAAAAAATGCACCCCCCAAAAAAAATCCTGGATACGCCACTGATAAAAGTCAATTAATTAAAATGCTTCAAACTCCAAAAGAGTTTTAATATGGCTCTAATTGCTGTTGCTGTATCACATAAGAAACAAATAAAACTATGTACTCGTTATGAGAAGTATATTAGACTATTACCCAGCAAGCTCTAAATGGGTAAAAAATTGAGCTCTACTGGCCATTTTGAAGCTCCTCAATAGAATACTTAGCTTTAAAAAATTATAGAGCCAAACAAATTAATGAAGTATTCAGTGGCGTAGCTAGCATGGGTGGCACCCGGGGCGGATATTGTGGTGTCACCCCAAAAATAAAAACTTTCAATAATAATAAAAAGCCAATAAACGTAATTTATAATTTTTTTTAATTAATGCAAATGAGCTTTAATATTAATAAGCTACATTGTGTCATTGTTGCCCGCAAGTAATTTTTAATTAATTTTAATTTGCTGAAACTCCTCTCACAAGAAGCCACTAATACGCAAATAGTCATAAATAACTTTAGTGCGACCGTAAGATTCGGAAGAAATTCTCAAAACTCCCATTCTACGATGAATTTCAAAAAGTCTAGGTACACCCAGTTAGAAACTGTAACATTAGCCGCTTTTAAATGCCTCCTCAACCTTGGTATCTCTATGAGGAGTTCTGTGGCCGATACCTCATCATAAAAACTGGTAAATTTTGATACAGATAATTTCAACTCTTCACTGTTCGCCAAAAGCTAAGTGTTTGTCTGCACAACCTCGAACAATGAAGTTAAATCTTGAACTGACTTAAGTCTAGTTCGGAGTTCAACACTGAATCGGTCAAGACATTCCAACATGTCCTTTTTAAGTTGAGCTGTCAGTGTCAGTCCAACATCAGGGGCAAACTCACCAACCATTGGTTTTTTACGTTTTTACGACGAGTTCGGCTTTCCATTGGAATGTCATAGTCCTCCGATTTTTTCGCAGCAAGATCTATTGCCTCTCCTACAATGTGACTTCGTTACGAATTGACTCTATTTTTGTAACTAATTGATCAGTATTCAAGCCCTTGCTTTGCAATCTGAGCACGGATATTATTTCCCTTAGAATATCATTCCAAAACAAAAGATAGCAAAGAAACGTAAAATCACATGCTGCATGGATAAGGTTCTGTGCAGCGCCTCTAGTGTCTACATTTTCTTGTTGATCACTTAACTTCTCAATTGCAGCCACAAGCTCATCAAAATTTTCGGCCAATACTTTTACTACAGCATAACGAGCACTCCAATGCGTTGTTAAGAGTCTTTTAACAGTGGCTTTGTTGTGTTTAACAAGCACTTCCCAGCGGCTAGTCGAAGCAGAAAAACATGTAAAAATGGCTTCCGCTGTTACAAAAAATGTTACACAAGCTACATTTTGTGCAAATGAATGTTGGCCACATAAATTAATTGAATGATCTATGCAGCCGACAAAAATTGCTTTGTTATTTTTTGCTTCAATAATAGCTTGTACACCTCCATGTAAACCACTCATAACAGCTGCATTATCATGACCTTGGGAACGACAATTCATAACATCTATACCGTCATTTTCAAAATTTTTACACTGAAAAAACATGTCCTATTTCCAATCGAAATGCAGTTGTCTCAACCTCACCATGCGGGCAGATATGGCGAATCGAACTACGAGATTGATTCAACAACTGCACAATTATAAGCCGACAATCACATGAAATATTTATGTGAAAATAAAATATAGTTCAAATAATCTAAAATACTTAAATTTTAAAATGAAAAATTCATAATATAGACCAGGGTCGATAATTTTTGTAAACAAAAAAAATAATAGTAGGATCAAACCCATTAGAAAAGGAGGAGAATATTATAAATATGAAAGGAAAAATAATTTACGGGCGATCTGAGGTCGGGAAGGGGAAGGGGTGAGTTTTTAAGGGTAAAAAACGGTTTATCTCGATTTCCAGCAAAACTAAAAGTTCTATGGGAAAAATTTGAATGGCAAAGTTGTAGGTAATAAAAAGATCTAAAACTTTGATTCAAACACTTTTTTCACATAACCTCAAAATTTATGTGAAAAATTCAAAAAACCAAGGTTTTGGTTTTTTATTCTTATCTTTTACAAAAAATTTTTTTTTTTCACGAAATTTGGTGAAAACTTACCTTTTTATGTCCCAAATACGCTGTAATTTATTTGATTTGAAATATTTATTTTCTCACCTTATTTTGAATTAATATCGAAAAAGCACCCTAATTTTCAATCGAAAATTCACCCGTCAAAATATCAGCTTTTTTCAAAAAGTTGGTATGCTTTCTGTTCGTTGAAATCTCTATTTTCCGATGATGAAAAATAAAATATATTACTCTAGTAAATCTTCTCAGAAAATGTAAAAAATGAAATGAATTTTCGATTGAAAATTAGGGTGCTTTTTCGATATTAATTCAAAATAAGGTGAAAAATAAATATTTCAAATCAACTACAGCGTATTTGGGACATAAAAAGGTAAGTTTTCACCACATTTCGTGAAAAAATTTTTTTTTGTAAAAGATAAAAATAAAAAACCCAAAAACTTGGTTTTTTGAATCGAAAATTCAATTCATTTTTTGCATTTTCTGAGAAGATTTACTACAGTAATAAATTATTTTTTTTTCACCATCGGAAAGTAAAAATTTTAACGAACAGAAAGCATACCAACTTTTTGAAAAAAGCTGATATTTTGACGGGTGAATTTTCGATTGAAAATTAGGGTACTTTTTCGATATTAATTCAAAATAAGGTGAAAAAATACATATTTCAAATCAAACAAATATCAGCGTATTTGGGACATAAAAAGGTAAGTTTTCACCAAATTTCGTGAAAAAAAAAATTTTTTTGTAAAAGATAAAAATAAAAAACCAAAAACTTGGTTTATTAAATTTTTCACATAAATTTTGAAGTGATGTGAAAAAAGTGCCTAAATCAAAGTTTTACATCTTTTTATTACCTACAACTTTGCCATTCAAATTTTTTCCATGGGACTTTTAGTTTTGCCGGAAATCGAGTTAAACCGTTTTTTACCCTTAAAAACTCACCCCTTCCCCTTCCCGACCTCAGATCGCCCGTAAATTATTTTTCCTTTCATTATTATAATATTCTCCTCCTTTTCTAATGGGTTTCATCCTACTGTTATTTTTTTTCACTTTTTATTATTTTTCATGGCTTCTACCCTGGTCTAATATAAGACCAAAGAAATATGTTTTCATGGAAATAGTTATTATCTTTATTCAACTACTTGTTATATCGGATATAACACTTTATATTTTAAATAAACCTCATTCTGTTGTCAGGACAATGTTACTGAGTACTAAGTAGTTGTCCCAATTACGGTGAAATTGTTTGTAAATATTTTTTATTTGCATGAAAACTGCCAACATCGAGATGAGGTTGTCATTACTTCAATTTTCTTTTCAGTGTAAGAATTTTATCGTTTAAATCAGCGGCTTTTTTCCATGTAAAGGAAAAAATTCAAGGAATACTTCCTTGATTTCCACTTTACTACCATCAATTTTCACATAACGAATCACTTCTGACATTTGATCAATATGTGAAATATCAGGTGTATTATCAAACATAATTCCAAAATATTTAACCGATTTAATTTCGTTGACAAGCTTAAACTTTACGTGGTTCGCTAAAACATTTATGAACTCATTTTGTATATCTGGTGACAAATATGATACTTTTTGTGATGTACCATGCTCCAAATTCAAAATGTCTCTTTTAACACTACATCATACTTTGACAATAGATTGACTAGTTCTAAAAAATTTATTTGAAGAATTTTGTCCTTCATCATGTCAACGAAATGCTAGGTTTTGTTTAGATACCCGAGTCGAAATTTAACTACTCTTTAAAACCTACAAATTCTACTATTTAGAATTTAGAGTATTTAAGTATCACTTATTTTAAATACAAAAATAGCATCTACATAGCTCCTACAAGGGCTACTTACCGGAAAAAATCCCATTTAAGGTGTTAAATAGACGTTAAAAAAATTTCTTTCGGTCTTTTCCGTAATATTAAAAAACAAAAAGAAAAAAAATTGTTTGATGCGATAATAAAAATAAACAAAAGAAAAGAAAGAACAAGAAATATAAGAATATAGAAAAATAAAATGTATTTTTATATATTTTAACATGGTTGGTTTTATTTAACATTTTAGGAAATAATTTATATGTATTTAATTGAATTTAATATTTTAATGTTATATAAAATTATGTGCGAAAGAAATTTTTCAGTTAATCTAATATAAATTATCTCGCTAAACAATTAGGCCCTCTTAATAATTAATTTTAGTGATTTAAAAAAAATATAATATTATTTTAAAATTTTTTATTTGTCTTGTTTCATATCGATTTATCGATATTTTGATTTAATTTTTCATAATACTGAGAAATTTATGGAAAATTAGTATTATTTTCTACACATAATTCAAATATTTAAATTTTTTGATATCTGAATTTTGGTCTTTTAAATTGTATCATTAAAAAAATGGCGAAAAAATGGACGCATCCTTTACAAACAAAATCACACTCATACATTTCCAATTTAGAACTTAAATATACGAGCGCTATCTTCATGTATAAAAATGTTTGTCGGGCTTGATGTGAAATAAGATCGGAATCGTAAATAGTTTTTGAAGATTCAAATAAGATGTAATTTTGTACTTTGATAGAATTGATAGGACTTTTTAAGTTCTTAGGATATGATAAGTACTTAGTAAGGTGTTGAAAAACAGGCTTATTTAGGTGTAAAGGAGTATTTTAATGTCGCGTTCTTTGGCTTGATTGAAAAAAGATTGATTTATTGACGAACAGCATAAAATAAATCAATCTACTTTTGTAAATGTAGTAGTAAATTGTTTTGACTTTTTGTTCTGTCACTTGATATGTTTGGTTACGTTTACATTTGAAAATGATAGATTTTACGTTTTATCATTTTATTTGTAATAACTTTATTATTAATTAGAAATTTTAATAATAATAAATTATTTTTGAACAAAATAATAATAATAATTAAAATGGCGGTTTTTTTTACATAAATTTGATTTAATTAAAAATAATATTTCAATGTATTTGCAATATCTACCAAAAAATCTAGATTTTTAAAACTTGATCTAGATCAAAATAAAAATCAATCTTTTTTTGCCAAAGAACACAAACTGACAGCGAATTTGATCTGACAGCTAATTTTTTTGATCTCAGATCAATTTTTTTTTTCAAAATAATACGACATAAGAATAAGTAGACTGTAAATAGTTTTTTGAGATTCTAATTAGATGTTAAATAGTATGTTTTTAGAATTTGTAGGAGTTAATAAGTTTATCGAGAATAAAAAGCTCTTATTTACAGGCAATAAAGGACGAAAAGGACTAAAATAGGTTCATTTGAGAATGTCTACAACTTAAATCGTAGTTAAAGTTCGACTCGGGTAAAAACAAAGTTATATCCAATAATCTGGATAAAAGATATTTCCACTTCTGTCTTTCACATTATATATTAATTTCAAGGCTGCGTCTCCTATCGTTTTATGAAATTTTAACCTCATTTTCAAAGTTTACCACTTTTAAAAATTCTCCAGATGTTAATTTGAAGCTTCATGGTCGGTTACTTTGGGATTTAGTTTCCACAACTTCCACTTCCACTTCCTTCGAAATCCACTCTTAGATTTTGTATTATTACTATTGGTGACAGCTAATATACGACAGCAGAAGCAGTACAGGTTATTATTTAAAGGACAGTAAACAATCCATGACCGCAGACTTTTTTCACCATAAGGCATCACTTTATAATACTATTCTTTAGAAAGATGGCGAACATCACCTTTTATGTCTAACCCGTGTCTAGATACAGTAACAAACGACCCTTCTCTATTTTGAAAATGTTCACTTCCTTTTTTTATGATTTCAATGCGAACATTATCAGAGACGAGTATATTCCAATGTGATACATCTCTTAAGTCCTGAAGTGATTCACCCATGCAAATGCTGTTTTCGATAGTAGAAGCATTAGCAGCATTATCACTGTCATTTTCAGTATTTCTTTCTAATTCGTATTCATCATAGGTTATCATTATTAATTCTGTATTGTCGCTGTTACTTTCCGAAGATGAGCAAATATTCTCTGAAACATTCGTTGCATCAACGTGAAAATCAGTTTCATTTGATGAACCTTGAACCTTGGGTTTTGTAACATATTTATAGATGGATCCAGATATACTCTGAACTGCATCTATTTTGGCCTGTTTGGTCTTTCTCTGCTGGAACCCACTTTTTCTTTCAGAAGTATGAACTCCATATTTGGTATATTTATTTTTTGGGATGCTTGCTAAACGAAATCTAAAAAAATATTTTTAATTATAGTATAGGTATCAGCAAAGCATTAATTCTAAATATATTTGTAGGATACATATATGTCTAGTTCATAATAAGTACACTGTGTTAACGGCTAAATACACCGCCACGAAAATTAATTTATTTAAATTTCCTTGTAACAACTTATATTAAATAATATTTGATATAATTTAAATTAAAACAATAATTTATGTTGATAAATTATTGTAAAATAATTCTACAAAACAATCTTTAATAAGTATATAGTATTTATTCGACGCGTTTCGAATGTTATACATTCATCTACGGGTACAAAAAATATATACGGGTACAAAAAATATATAACTTTTATGAAATATATAAAATGAAATATACAAATCATATGCCTAATATTATAAGGAACTATTTAATAGTTATTTATTTATCAAGAACGAAAAGTACGCGAGCTAGTTGTTTACGGCCGAGGCGTCTAGCCGAGGCCGAAATTACTAGTGAGTGCCTTTAAAAGCACTTTTCGTGTGAGGTAGATACAAAATTTTATTTCATACTGGAAATATATTAAAATAAAAAGAAATGAGTTTTAAATTTTGCTCAAAAAGTTGAACTTTAACGTCCTAGGACTTTATAAAATTTTATAAAGTCCTAGGACGTTAAAGTTCAACTTTTTGTACCATAAATAATCCGAAAAATGTCGTTTTAGATATCAGTATGAAATAAAAAAATATAAGTATAAAATCCTAAAAGTTATTTTATATAAAGAATTGAAACCAAAATTAAATATCAAATTAGAATCATGCTCAATAATTTACAAAATTAAATGTGATTTTTGTGAAAAACTTTACATCGAGAAAACCGAAAAATGTTTTAAGGAATACATTTCCTAAGAAGAAAAATAAACAAAATTTAAAGTTTATTTTTGCATTATTTATTGTTAATAACAATAGCTACACCACCTTTAAAAGAAAATTGAAGGCTTTACATTTATGTAGCCAAGGATCTCCAAAAGAAACACTTGATGAGTTTGAAATTTACAAGGGATTTAAAACCCAACAAAATGTAATTTTAAATGATAAACTTTTATTTAATTCAAATATATAAATATATAAAACTGAAAACAAACAGTATGAGTATGTATCGACCTACCTATACAAATTTGCAAAACTGCAGTTATGCCATTTTATTCCACAGTAATTATTTTTGTGTCCATTGAAAAACGACCTATTCCAATTTATTCCTTGAGTTTCAAGATAAAGGAAAAAAATATTATTTTGAGATCATTTACAAACAGGGTGGGGTGATTTGATTGTTTTTTAGTTTCCTTAGGTAGTAAGGAAACTAACTACATATATTAGGTAGTAAAGTTAAGCTAATATTTTAGAAATAATTTTGGAACTCAAGGGTGCCACCCTATCGACAAAGGGTGCCACATTATCGACGTAAAGCACTTTTCCTATACATTATTCAGCATATGTGTTTTCAGACCTGGTCGTTAAATAATCATTCTTGCATACTAAATAATATACCGTAAAAGAAAACGGTTAATATAGTATCCATATTCAAAGCTATTGAGTAATTGTGGTGATGGTATTCAATGCTCAACATGTTGATTTGATCAATATTGTTAAAGTAGAATAGATTCTTTTTGAACCAATAGAACACATTTATAAGACACATATATAAGTTATCACAATTTTCAAATTAAAATTATATGGATAACCTGGTTAAAATGCTTTCTAAGTTATTTATCGTTGAAAACATTGTGATGGTTTGTTTAAGTTTTTAACGGTCGGGTATTACCCCAAAATGGGAGAAAACTACCCCTAATTAACTCTAGCCTCACAAGCAAAGTAGGCTTTTGCATGAGCGAACACGAGCATTACTTCTTAATTCGAACCATTATAGTTTGTACCGATAAAATATGAACTTTCAGATTTGGTAACCATTGCAGTTTAGGAGAAAACTACTCCTAATTAACTCTAGCCTCACAAGCAAAGTAGAGTTTTGCATGAACAGACCCGATCATTACTTCTAAGTTCGAACCATTTTAGTTTGTACCGATAAAATATGAACTTTCAGATTTTGTACCCCAAGCCGTTTAGCAGAAAACTACCCCTAATTAACTTTTGCCTCAGAGGCAAAGTAGGGCTTTGCATGAGCAGACCGGATCGTCACTTCTTAATTCGAACCATTATAGTTTGAACCGATAAAATATGAACTTTAAGTTCTTGGACCCTTTGCCGTTTAGGAGAAAACTACTCCTAATTGACTCTAGCCTCACAAGCAAATTTAGATTTTTCATGAGCAGATCAGATCGTCACTTCCAAATTAAAACCATTATAGTTTGTACCGATGAAATATGAACTTTCAGATTTCATACCCCTTGCCGTTTAGGAGAAAACTACCCCTAATAGCCTCTCAAGCAAAGTAGGATTTTGCATGAGCAGACCTGATCGTCATTTCTATATTAGAATCATTATAGTTTGTACCGATAAAATATGAACTTTCAGATTTTGTACCCCTTTCCGTTTAGGAGAAAACTACCCCTAATTAGCTCTAGCCTCACAAGCAAAGTAGGCTTTTGCCTGAGCAAACCCAATCATCACTTCTAAATAGAACCATTATAGTTTGTACCGATAAAGTATGAACTTTCAGATTTTGTACCCCTTTCTCTTTAGGAGAAAACTACCCCTAATTAACTCTGGCCTCAGAAGCAAAGTAGACTTTTGCATAAGCGAACCCGATCATTACTTCTAAATTAGAACCATTATAGTTTGTACCGATAAAATATGTGCTTTCAGGTTTTGTACCCCTTTCCTTTTAGAAGAAAATTACCCCTAATTAACTCTAGCCTCACAAGCAAATTTAACTTTTGCATGAGCAGAAACGATCGTCACTTCTATAATAGAACCACTTTAGTTGGTACCGATAAAATATGAACTTTCAGATTTTGTGCTTCATACCGTTTAGGAGAAAACTACCCCTAATTAACTCTAGCCTCACAAGCAAAGTAGAGTTTTGCATGAGCAGACTCGATCATTACTTCTAAATTCGATCCATTATAGTTTGTACCGATAAAATATGAACTTTCAGATTTTGTACCCCTAGCCGTTTAGGAGAAAACTACCCCTATTTAACTTTTGGCTCAGAAGTAAAGTAGGGTTTTACATGAGCAGACCAGATCGTCACTTCTAAATTATAATCATTATAGTTTGTACCGATAAAATATGAACTTTCAGATTTTGTACGCTAATTCTTGGAATGGTTTCATCAATTTTTTTTCATTTTCAAAAAGATCAAAATAATCCCAAATAACGGTAAACAATTAGATTTTAATATTTTCTAAATAAATGAATGTAAAAATTAATTATTTTCTTAAACATGTTGAACTAGCACTGATATGATGTAACATCTAGGCTTACCACCTTTGAATTTTTCCAAAAGCGTATACATATATATTTTGAAATAAAATAATTAAAAGAATTATTTTTACTCATATGTTTTATTTATTTTATAAGTTAATTGGAAAAATATGGAGGGGCTGAAATCATCTCAGAGCTGTGAGATTCGATCAAGACTTCGATCTGGGTTAATAATTTTGATATAGCTTTCGGCAAAAACTTTTATGAGGACATGGTTTTTAGTTTTGGGAAGCGATGTACATATATCAAACATAACTTTTTGTTACTTTTGTTAAAAATACATGTACTTTAGTATTTTTTATGTCTGTTTAGATGTGTATTACAAAACTAACACGAAACATCAATACGTTGTCGGAAAATTATAACAGATCATAAATTAACATAATTTAGTGAAAATATTATACAATCAGCAAACTACTCAAAAACCTCTCCATTTAGCGTTTCAAGAAAATATTTCAAAATCACAAATTCATATTTCTTTCAACATTCCAAAAATATTGTAAAAATTAAATAAAATCAAAAACTCAAACTTTTTTCAAACAAAATTCTAAAAATGTTTCAAAAATTATTGCAAAATCAAAGATTAAAACTTTTTTCAAAAACTCTAAAAATATTGCATAAATTATAACAATATCAAAAATTGAAAATTTTTCCAAAATTATAAAAATTATAATAAATTCAAAAATTTAAAATTTTTCAAAATTCTAAAAATGAAACTTTTCAAAATTCCAAAAATATTTCAAAACTATCACAAATTCAAAAATTTCCATGTTCAATTATATTTACGTAAGCAAACAGCTAAATTTTTTTTTCCAAAAAATTATCTAAAAAAATAAATGAAATCATATTTTTGACACACTTGACAATATTTTTTTGAAAAACTTATAATGCAATAAAATTCTCAATAATAATTTCAAGTTCATTATACATTTCATTTCATACAAATAACTAATTTTATTTTTTCCTAAAAAAATAAATGAAAATCATTCTTTTGACACACTTGACATTATTTTTTGACTAACTTATAATTCTCAATAATAATAATAAAATTTCATGTCGTACAAATAATTAATTTTATTTTTCCAAAAAATTGGGTAATAAAATAAATAAAAATCTTTCTTTTGACACACTTGACAACATTTTTTTGACAAACTTATAATGCCATAATTCTCAATAATAATAATAAAAGTTCATATCATACAAATAATCAATTTTATTTTTATACAAAAAACTGGGTAAAAAAATAAATAAAAATCTTTCTTTTAACATACTTGACAACTTTTTTTGACATACTTATAATGCCATAATTCTCAATAATAAAAGTTCATATCATACAAATAATACATTTTTGCCTTAAAAAGATTACGCATGTTGCTTCCAAAAAGATGCTTGATTCTTATTTATAACTCCTTCATTCTATCTCATTTCGTGTACTTGAATCCCATCTGGAGTGGAGCTCCCAACTACCTTATCCAAAAGCTATCGATTTTACAAAAAAGAGCTATAAAATATGTATTAAATGTACCATTTTCTTTTCCAAGTCATCAACTATTCGTTGATTTTATACCTCTACAGATTTTGATAGAAAAAGAATTGATTCTTTTGATTTTTAAGGTGGTAACGCACCGCTTAAAAAATAGCTTAACTCTTACCCGTTCTTATGAAATCCATGCCTACAACACCAGAAGACGCTCACATTTTGTACCCACATTTTTTGCCACTAGTGTCTCAGCAAATAATATTTTGTATAGAGGATTGCCCAAGTTTAATGTACTACCTGCAGATATAAAGTATGAGAATAATCTCAATAAATTTAAAGAAAAAGTAACTAAACATCTAAGATTTATCCACAAAATTTAGATTTATTTATACCTTTAATTATTCATTGTTTTCATTGTTTTTATTTATAATAATTTATTAAAAATTCGTAAGGTATTGTATAAGTGTATGTTTGATTTTCTTAGTATTATTTTTATATATATATATTTTTTTTTTTTTTATTTATTACATATTCTGTTAGCTTAATTATTATATTGTATAATTAAACTCTAATATACTTATTACTTAGATGATTTTCGATGTAAATAATATTGTAAAATTTTGGAATGCCACATTACAGCATACTTATGCTAAAGTAGCTAATAATAAAGAAAAACTAAAAAAAAAAAAAATCTTACTTTGCTTGTGAGGCTAGAGTTAATTACGGGCAGTTTTCTCCTAAACTGCAAGGGGCATAAAATCTGAAAGTTCATATTTCATCGGTAGAAACTATAATGGTTCTAATTTAGAAGTGACGAACGGGTCTACTCATGCAAAAGCTAAATTTGCTTGTGAGGCTAAATTTAATTAGGGGTAGTATTATCCTAAACGGCAAGGGGTACAAAATCTGAAAGTTCATATTTTATCGGTACAAACTATAGTGGTTCTAATGTAGAAGTGACGATCGGGTCTGCTCATGCAAAACCCTAATTTGCTTGTGAGACTAGAGCTAATTAGGGGTAGTTTTCTCCTAAACGGCAAGGGGTACAAAATCTGAAAGTTCATATTTTATCGGTACAAACTATAATGATTATAATTTAGAAGTGACGATCCGGTCTGCTCATGTAAAACCCTACTTTGCTTCTGAGGCATAAGTTAATTAGGGGTAGTTTTCTCCTAAACGGCAAGGGGTACAAAATCTGAAAGTTCATATTTTATCGGGACAAATTATAATAGTTCTTATTTAGAAGTGACGATCGGGTCTGCTCATGCAAAAGCCTACTTTGCTTGGGAGACTAGAGTTAATTAGGGGTAGTTTTCTCCTAAACGGAAAGGGGCATGAAATCTGAAAGTTCATTTTTTATCGGTTCAAACTATAATGATTCTAATTTAAAACTGAAGATCGGGTCTGCTCATGCAAAAGCTAAATTTGCTTGGGAGGCTAGAGTTAATTAGGGGTAGTTTTCTCCTAAACGGCAAGGGGTACAAAATCTGAAAGTCCATATTTTATCGGTACAAACTATAATGATTCAAATTTAGAAGCGACGATCCGGTCTGCTCATGCAAAAGCTTACTTTGCTTGTGAGGCTAGAGTTAATTAGGGGTAGTTTTCTCCTAAACGTAAAGGGGTACAAAATCTGAAAGTTCATATTTTATCGGTACAAACTATAATGATTATAATTTAGAAGTGACGATCCGGTTTGCTCATGCAAAACTCTACTTTGCTTCTGAGGCTAGAGTTAATTACGGGTAGTTTTCTCCTAAGCGGCAAGGGGTACAAAATCTGAACGCTCATATTTTATCGGTACAAACTATAATGGTTCGAATTAATTAGTAATGATCGGGTCTGCTCATGCAAAAGCCTACTTTGTTTATGAGGCTAGAGTTAATTAGGGGTAGTTTTCTTCTAAACGGCAAGGGGTACAAAATCTGAAAGTTCATATTTTATCGGTACAAACTATAATGATTATAATTTAGAAGTGACGATCCGGTCTGCTCATGTAAAACCCTACTTTGCTTCTGAGGCATAAGTTAATTAGGGGTAGTTTTCTCTTAAACGGCTAGGGGTACAAAACCTGAACGCTCATATTTTATCGGTACATACTATCAAGGTTGGCATGATATATATCCGACATATATCATTGATATTTATCACGATATTTATTCCCTGATATATATCATGATATTCATAAAGAAAGAAATAATTAATTATTCCTACCTTAAAGTTGGAAAAACTGTTAACAGTCACAGCACTGCTGGCAAAACGCATGCCAAATCGAGGTAACCTGGTTCAGCTATGCCAGGACCATAAAGATGACATAGATTGTGACATAACTAAACTTATGACATAAATATTGTAATGAATGCTGAACATATGCTTTGTTATCTAAAGACAATAGCAGTCGCTTTAGACAGAGCTCAAAGAGATAAAACGACTATTGCCGTTGTAGTTGAAATTTGGCATAAACTGGAAGTCGATCTTAAACTAGAGCAACCTTTAGAAGTTAAGAAACTTTTTTATCGAAGAGGCATGGCTCTAAATGCACCTCATCACCTAGATAATTTATGCTTGACCATCTATTTTTAGGTAAACGTTTGACAACCACCAAAGAGAAAAAACATATGCTTCCTTATGTAATATAAACATTTCAGACTTCTTTCCATTTGTAATGGCACTTTTAACTGAATCCAAACCATTTCCAAAATATGTATTTCAATCTCTGTTTAGCAATACACCACCAATGGTGTGGTGGAATGGAATAACAACCCAAGCAGACTTTTCCAAAATTTGAAATACGGCCAAGCACCGGTTCATTAATGGTTAAGAGTACTTGAGATTTGTTATTAAGCCAGTAATAGAAACAGTAATAGAAACATCTATTTGGTTAACAGCAAATAGCCAGTATTTAGTTACCTGTGAATGGTTAAGCGCTGGCGCATAAATGGTAAACAATACTTGGCTATTGTAATTGGACCATTACTGGCACCATGAATTGGTCAATCTACGGTTTATAGAAATCAATCAGTAAAGTTTACTTTAAATGGCCAAGGTATGGCACGTTAATGGTTAATATTAATTAGTTATTGTTATTGAGGCAGTTCAGGCCTCCCACAATAACAAAACCACTCAGCGGCCGATCTATTGTTTACAAAAAATAGCCAGCATTTAGCTACCTTTGAATGGCCCAATTATAGTAAACATTACTTTTATATTGTTATTGGGCCCTTACTGGAACTATGAATCACCCACCGAGAAAATCACCCAATGAATCACCCACCAGTCCAGTTTACTTTAAATGGCCTAGTAATGGCACGTTAATGGTTAACATTAATTGGCTGTTGTTATTGGGCCAGTACTGAACCATGAATTGGCCGATCTTTGTCATTTGGTTCAAATTCACTAGAGTATTATCCATTTTAAAAATATATAGGTTGAAAAATTTCACCTATAGTTTAATTATCGCATCTCTGCTGAAAACCTATGATAATAATGTTAAGGTTAAGTTAAGTTTTAAATTTTTTTTCTTTAGACATTTTTACTTTATTTTAATTATTTTGTATATAATTAATTTAAATTAATACGTATGATATTTTATAATGGCCCAGCTATAGTTACCAGTACACGGCCATTGCTGCAATACTTGTTATCATTATTTGTCCGTTACTCGGTTATCTGTACAAGCTTGTATGGGCCATTGCTGTTTTTTCTCTGGCAAATGAATGGCCGCCATTTATTGTCTGAAGTTATCAACAAGTAAAACTAGTGCCAGCACTATGGGTCATGGTTGCCAGTACCCAGTCATTGTTGAATTACTGGTCGCCAATAATTGGCCATTACTGGACAAGTTCTATAACTTTGTATGGGTCATTGCTGGCTTGTTTTTCTGGCCCTTGAATGGTAGTCATTTATTGTTTGATAACTTCGATTCAGTAACATTATGTTAATGGTCCTGTTATGGTGGTCATTACGGCATTACTGGTCAGCAGTAATGGACAATTAATGGACCTCTTGTACAACCTTGTATAAGTATTGATGATGCAACTTGTTCAAATAAACCAGTCAAAGCGAACGAGCGTATTCGTCATTTGGACTTCTGCACGTGCACTCGAAGAATGAAGATACAGACGAATAGACTTGACAAATTGTATTTCAACTAAATTGTAGTTGCAATATTTGAATTAAGTTTATAGCAAAGAGGTATGAAACGAGGGAGAGATGCAATGCACTGCATGGAAGTGTGAAAAGGACCATATATTGTATAATATTTAAGATAAACAACTTATTCAAAAATAAATATCAGAACTTGATATATATCGGATATATATCTGATATATATCGGATATTTTGATATTTATATAAATATCATGATATTTGCCAACCTTGCATACTATAATGGTTCTAATTTAGAAGTGACGATCGGGTCTGCTCATGTAAAACCCTACTTTGCTTCTGAGGCATAAGTTAATTAGGGGTAGTTTTCTCCTAAACGGCAAGGGGTACAAAATCTGAAAGTTCATATTTTATCGGTACAAACTATAATGATTCTAATTTAGAAGTGACGATCTGATCTGCTCATGACAAAGCTAAATTTGCTTCCGAAGCTAAAGTTAATTAGGGGTAGTTTTCTCCTAAACGGCAAGGGGTACAAAATATGAGCGCTCATATTTTATCGGTACAAACTATAATGGTTCTAATTTAGAAGTGACGATCGGGTCTGCTCATGCAAAAGCTTACTTTACTTGAGAGGCTGGAGTTATTTAGGGGTAGTTTTCTCCTAAACGGCAAGGGGTACAAAATCAGAAAAATGTTTTTTATCGGTGCAAACTATAATGGTTCTAATTTAGAAGTGAAGATCGGGTCTGCTCATGCAAAAGCTAAATTTGCCTGGGAGGCTAGAGTTAATTAGGGGTAGTTTTCTCCTAAACGGCAAGGGGTACAAAATCTGAAAGTTCATATTTTATCGGTACAAATTATAATGATTCTAATTTAGAAGTGACGATCTGATCTGCTCATGCAAAAGCTAAATTTGCTTCCGAATTTAAAGCTAATTAGGGGTAGTTTTCTCCTAAACGGCAAGGGGTACAAAATCTGAATGCTCATATTTTATCGGTACAAACTATAATGATTCTAATTTAGAAGTGACGATCGGGTCTGCTCATACAAAAGCTTACTTTGCTTGAGAGGCTAGAGTTAATTAGGGGTAGTTTTCTCCTAAACGGCAAGGGGTACAAAATCTGAATGCTCATATTTTATCGGTACAAACTATAATGATTCTAATTTAGAAGTGACGATCGGGTCTGCTCATGCAAAAGCTTACTTTGCTTGAGAGGCTAGAGTTAATTAGGGGTAGTTTTCTCCTAATCGGCAAGGGGTACAAAATCAGAAAAATCTTTTTTTATCGGTGCAAACTATAATGGTTCTAATTTAGAAGTGAAGATCGGGTCTGCTCATGCAAAAGCTAAATTTGCCTGGGAGGCTAAAGTTAATTAGGGGTAGTTTTCTCCTAAACGGCAAGGGGTACAAAATCTGAAAGTTCATATTTTATCGGTACAAACTTTAATGATTCAAATTTAGAAGTGACGATCGGGTCTGCTCAACCAAAATCCTACTTTGCTTGAGAGGCTATTACGGGTAGTTTTCTCCTAAACGGCAAGGGGTACAAAATGTGAAAGTTCATATTTTATCGGTGCAAACTATAATGGTTCCAATTTAGAAGTGACGATCGGGTCTGCTCATGCAAAAGATAAATTTGTTTTCGTATCTAAAGCTAATTAGGGGTAGTTTTCTCCTAAACGGCAAGGGGTACAAAATCTGAAAGTTCATATTTTATCGGTACAAACTATAATGATTATAATTTAGAAGTGACGATCCGGTCTGCTCATGTAAAACCCTACTTTGCTTCTGAGGCATAAGTTAATTAAGGGTAGTTTTCTCCTAAACGGCAAGGGGTACAAAATCTGAAAGTTCATTTTTTATCGGTGCAAACTATAATGGTTCTGATTTAGAAGTGAAGATCGGGTCTGCTCATGCAAAAACTAAATTTGCTTGGGAGGCTACAGTTAATTAGGGGTAGTTTTCTCATAAACGGCAAGGGGTACAAAATCTGAAAGTCCATATTTTATCGCTACAAACTATAATGATTCAAATGTAGAAGCGACGATCCGGTCTGCTCAAGCAAAAGCTTACTTTGCTTGTGAGGCTAGAGTTAATTAGGGGTAGTTTTCTCTTAAACGTAAAGGGGTACAAAATCTGAAAGTTCATATTTTATCGGTACAAACTATAATGATTATAATTTAGAAGTGACGATCCGGTCTGCTCATGCAAAACTCTACTTTGCTTGCGAGGCTAGAGTTAATTAGGGGCAGTTTTCTCCTAAGCGGCAAGGGGTACAAAATCTGAACGCTCATATTTCTTCGGTACAAACTGTAATGGTTCGAATTAATAAGTAATGATCGGGTCTGCTCATGCAGAAGCCTATTTTGCTTAAGAGGCTAGAGTTAATTAGGGGTAGTTTTCTCCTAAACGGCAAGGAGTACAAAATCTGAAAGTTCATATTTTATCGGTACAAACTGTAATGATTATAATTTAGAAGTGACGATCCGGTCTGCTCATGTAAAACCCTACTTTGCTTCTGAGGCATAAGTTAATTAGGGGTAGTTTTCTCCTAAACGGCAAGGGGTACAAAATCTGAAAGTTCATATTTTATCGGTACAAACTATAATGGTTCTAATTTATAAGTGACGATCGGGTCTGCTCATGTAAACCCTACTTTGCTTCTGAGGCATAAGTTAATTAGGGGTAGTTTTCTCCTAAACGGCAAGGGGTACAATATCTGAAAGTCCATATTTTATCGGTACAAGCTATAATGATTCTAATTTAGAAGTGACGATCTGATCTGCTCATGCAAAAGCTAAATTTGCTTCCGAAGCTAAAGTTAATTAGGGGTAGTTTTCTCCTAAACGGCAAGGGGTACAAAATCTGAATGCTCATATTTTATCGGTACAAACTATAATGATGATAATTATTTTATCGCGTTTAGTGTTATCCCGTAAAAAATACTGAGACTCTTGAAGTTCACTATAATTGTTTTGATGTCTAAAAACCGTGAAAGAAATTGTTCCTGTAGTTCGATATCTTCTGAAAACACATATGAAAATTTCATTCGTGGCTAATTTTCTTCCGGCAAATTTCCATAATTTTAAATGATTCGCTTTGTGTTGATATTTTCTCTGCTTTAAGCTATGCTCTCCGGACTTCTCTTTTAAGTGTGCTTCCGATCCGATGGACCTTTTCCATGTGCAATTGCAAATAAATGGCTGCGGGTATTTTAAAATCAACAATATGTTTGCAAAGATTTATAAAATTTTTCTTATTTTTATATTGAGTTTCTGAGCCATCCGTAAAATTTAAAAGTATTTTAATGCTTAGAACGGACCAATAATAAAGACCAGTATTGCAACAATGGCCGAATACTGGCAGCCACGACTGCACTGTTAAAAAACATGTAAAATATTGTTATATGTAAATTTAAATAAATTAAATACAAAATAATTAAAATAAAATTGAGATGTCTTATGAAAAAAAATTAAAAGTCATACCAACATTATCAATAATATCAAAGCCTTTCACCTGAGAAACTATATCTAAACTAAGGCAAAATTCTTCAAACCATTTATTTCTAAAACGGATATTACTCTAGTGAATTTAACCAAATGACATAAATTGGAAAATTCATGGTTGCAGTATACTGGCCCAATAACAATATCCAATTAATGCTAAACATTAGCAGGCCATTGATAGACCATATAAAGTAAAGTGTACGGGCTATTTTCTATAAACTGTAGATCGGTCAATTTATGGGTCCAATAATGGCCCAATCAAATAGCCAAGTACTGTTAAGGCCAATGCTTGGCCATTCAAAGGTAACTCTATACTGGATCTTTTCTGTAAACGATAGATCGGCCGATGAATGGTTCTAGTGCTGGCCCAATAACAATAGCCATGTACTGTAAACCATTAATGGGCTAGTGCTTGGCCGTATTTCAAAGTCTGGCAAACTCTGCTTGGGTTTTACCGGATAACACTACAGTCGATAAAATAATTGGCAAAGTGTTTTCCTTTTCCGATAATCAGAAATATTTCAATTTAGAGGCAAAAAAAATATAAAAATTAATTTTTTATGTAGTATATTACAAATTATTATTGTTTCATTAAATTATGATTTTTATAGAAAAACAAAATTTATTAATATAATCGACTCATGCTTCTATTGAAAGTAAATCACAATCTTCGATCGTTGGAATCTCCAATTCTTTATCTCAATAAAAACCTGTTTTTCAACGAATAATGCAAAGAAGATGTTTCAAATTTAGTACAGATGTTAAAATTATTATTGTTCAGATGTTCAGATTATTATTGTTCGTATTTAAATTAAAAAACCAACAGCTGCCTTGTTATTTATTAAAATATGTGCAGTATGTGTCAAATGATAGGTATCCGTTAAGAAATGCTGGTGATTTTGTTCCGTTGGCTGGTAGAAGAAATTTGGATTGTAACACTCTTATGGTGCAAGGACTTCAATTATTCAACGGTCCAGTTGAATTAAAAAACTTATTTAATATCCACAGTTTTAAAATGGAACTTTCAAATTACATTAAAAATAATTTTGTTTAATAATTTGTGAATTTTTAGAGAAATTTGATGAATTTATTGAATTTATTAGAAAATTTATATAAAATGTGTCATATAATTATAAAGCTTCACGGCTAATAAAACTTTAAATAAATAAAATAAATAAATAAAATATAAAATTTTCAATATATTAGATTCACTATTTAATAAATAATAATTAATTTGATGTAAAAACACATGTGAATTTTTCAAATACTAAATTTTAAAAAATCGTATAAAAGAATCCATACAGAATCTCTCACTTTTAATTTTTTATTTCATAGCTGCATGTGTTTACTTTAAAATTGGTGAAAAACAGCAAGAAAAAAAGTTGATTTTTGAGATATGAGCTTTGAAGTAAAGCAAGGTTTAACGCGCCGCCTAGCGGAAATGGGAAAAATTAATAATTTCCAACTTACTATCTCGATATTCAATAAATTTTCTCCCCATGTGCAAAAATATACGTAAATCACATGAAATTTATGGGATCTATTAACAAAACATTGGCACCACTACCAAAACTACGTGAAAAAGCCTCAAAATTCAACCGCGCATAACTACGATTCAGAAATCACTTTTTTTCTTTCGTCAATACCAACAATATATCAAAATATCAGATTTTTTAAAAATAGTCGATTTTTTTTCGATGTACGTTTTCAAAATAATAGCCCTCTATATATATTTCAGCTTGTTAGGCCATCTTCTGGAGGAGATGAAAGACACTTAATTTAAGAAACATTGTAATTTTTTTTAGAGTTATTCGGTGTTCAGTTTTTGTATTAATGTCAAAATTGTGCAACAAAAAGTTGGTCCCCTGTCTTGGGTTTCGAGCTAAATTGACAGAAAAATTTGAAAAATTCATAGAGAACGGAAGTTTGATAAACCCTGAACGAAAACTATAGAAGTGTCACATAATTGTTTTTCTGTATTTTAAGAGGATGAAATTATGGAAGAGGGAACACAATCTTTTTTTACCTAAACAAGTGGGGTGTCATATGAAAGAGCACTTGATTTAAGAAGGAACGAAAACTATAACGAAGTGTCACATAATTGTTTTTCTGTATATTGAGGGGGTAAAATTGGAGAAGCGTTAAAAACTAAAAAATTTTTTTGATCAAATAAAGTAGGGTGTCATATAAAAGAGCAACTTATTTAAGAAATTCTGCAATTTTTTCAAAATATTGCGGTGCACAGTTTTTAAATTATTGTCAATTATTATAGAATTATTATTTGAATTAATAATGTATATTTTCCAACTTAATCCATTTATACAAGCTGTTGTAGTTGAGTTTCTCTTAAGTCACCCTCAACTGCTAGTTTGGATCTATTACTTCGGTCTGAAAGACCTAAGTATTACATTCATGAGCTCAACGTAAAATTCTTACCCTTTTTTTTGACACACTTAACTACATTTTTTGACAAACTTATGATGCCATAATTCTCAATAATAATAATAAAAGTTCATTTCAAACAAACAATTAATATTATTTTTTTTCCAAAAAATTGGGTAAAAAAATAAAGAAAGATTTTTTTGACACACTTGACAACATTTTTTTGACAAACTTATAATGCAATAATCTAGTTTTTGATCTCACATACACATCAAGATTTCTCCAAATTTAATGTTCCTACTCGTAACAACTTAAAATGAACGTTTTTTAAGCCAAAAATATGAAAATTTGCTATTTTTGACACACATAATGATTTTTTTGACACACTTCCAGTACAGTTATCGAACACAGCGTCCTTTCGGACCTGCCCCTTGTGTATACCTACTTTTAGAAAAAAAAATTTTTGAAATCCCTCCCGCGGTTTTCCCTGCAGCGTAGGTAATGACGGCCGGCCGGCCTACAGACAGATATACATTTTTTTTTGCTTTTTTAAAATCAAGAGGTCCTAAAACGTCAAGAAATGTCAAAAAAGTGGGGATAAGAATTTTATGTTGAGCTCATGAATGTAATACTTAGGTCTTTCAGACCGAAGTAATAGATCCAAACTAGCAGTTGAGGGTGACTTAAGAGAAACTCAACTACAACAGCGGCAGACAGACACTCATTTGTTTTTTTCCCCTTTAAGGATCAGTAGGTCCTAAAACGTCGAGAAATGAAGTGGGGGTAAGTGAAAGTAGGGGTAAAAAAAAGTGGGGGTAAGAATTTCACTCTGAGCTCATGAAGCTTATGAATTTGAGCTTATGAATTTCAGACCGAAGTAATGGGACATGGAAATTTTTGAATTTGTTATAGTTTTTAAAAAATTTTGGAATTTTGAAAAAGTTTCTATTTTTGATTTTGTAATAATTTTTGCAATATTTTTAGAATTTTGGTAAAACTTTTAATTTTTGATTTTGTAAGAACTTTTGGAATATATTTAGAATTTTGTAACATTTTAAATTTTTGATTTTATTATTGAAAAAAGTTTCAATTTTTGATTTTGTTTTAATTTTATGCAATATTTTTAGAATTTTGAAAAAAATGGAGTTTTTGAATTTTATATATATATTTAGAATTTTGAAAAAAGTTTCAATTTTTGATTTTGTAAGAATTTTTGGAATATTTTTAGAATTTTGACAAATTTTAAATTTTTGATTTATTATAATTTTTGAAATTTTGAAAAAAGTTTCAATATTTGATTTTGTAATAATTTTTGCAATTTTTTTAGAATTTTGGAAAAGTTTGAATTTTTAAGAATTTTTGGAATATTATTGGAATTTAGAAAAAGTTTGAATATTTGATTTTATTTTAATTTTTGGAATTTTGAAAAAAGTTTGATTTTATTTAATTTGCACAATTTTTTTGGAATTTTGAAAGAAATATGAATTTGTGATATTGTAATATTTTCTCGAAACGCTAAATGAAGAGGTTTTTGAGCAGTTTGCTGAGTGTATCATCTTTTCACTAAATTATGTTATGTTTTAAGATCTGTTATAATTTTCCGACAACGTATTGATGTTTCGTGTTAGTTTTGTAATTAATTTCTAAACAAAGATAAAAAAATACTTGTACTTTAACAAAGAGTTATGTTTGATATACATCGCTGCCCAAAACTAAAAACCATGTCCTCATAAAAGTTGTTTGCCAGACCGAAGTCTTGATATCTCAGAGCTGAGAGATTTCAGCCCCTCCATATTTTTCAAATGATTTTTCTATTGGAATTTACGAAAAAAAAATCACTTTTATGTGCCTATGGTCTGGCACTATAAGAAGTTTGTAGACAACAATACAACTTTATTTAAATAATTTCTGTCAGTTAGTTTTTCTACTTTTACGGTACCCTTGGCGAGCCATATACAACTGGATAAAATTCGTGAGCGAATTTTAAAATGAGAACTAAAAGCATTCAATTCGTTTGAGGCAACGAATGAAACAACTTTGATACTTACGTATTCGTTTGTGATTGTGAGAGAGATGAGAATTAAATAAAATTAATTTTTCACGAATGAATGCGAGTTAAAAGGAATCATTGGTTTAATTTATTTGATTTTTCTTTGTTTACTGTTTAATTGTTTATGTTATTAATGAATAGTTTTGATGTTTTATTTAGGTTGTTGTTTAATTAACTTTCAATTTATATTTTTTTTTTTTTTTTTTTTTCTTTATTTAGCACATGCTTAGAATTACATTTTCAATTATAATATTACATACAATATATTTTCTATTTTGTATCGAACTGCTACGAACCCAAAGGGTTATGACGCAATACAATATTTGATCAAAAAATAGCACCAGGCTTTATAATCAGTGACATAATATACATGTGTATGCTTCGAAGGCATTTTTCAAAAATTGGTAGTTCATTATATATATATATACTTAACAAATAAAACAGTAATAATAGGAAAATTAATATTTCAAGTTCAAAAAAGAGAAAGAAGATATCAAAGAAGAATAAATAAAATACTAATACTAATAATGACAATAAGAATGCAATAATAATATCAATAACAATTTATAATTTATATAATTAAGTCAATCAATAGTAATTGAATACTAATATCAATATCAATTTATAATGAAATAGTTAAGCTTTTAAATAGTTTGTAAGCATTTTTTTAAATAATACAAAGCTTTCTTGATGTTTAATTTGTTGCGGTAACAAATTAAACTTATTTAAGCCTCGGTAAATTACGTTATTGTTGCTAGCGTTTGTGGAAAAGAACTCTATTCTAAAATAAGATTGTCGCCTCGTATTGTGGTGATGAGAATCACCTACCTTAATTAAAACAAAGTTGTGTTTCAACATATTATTTATAATCTTAAAAACTAATAATAATAATTCTCTGTTAATTATGATATCAAAAGCCAAAAACCGTTCATACAACATAGCTGTAGGATATAAAACTGGAACTCGCATAATAAATTTTAAAACGCGTTTCTGTAATATTATAAGCTCGTCAATCATATATCTCGCACAACCACTCCAAATTGGATTCATATAAATAAGTCTAGACATAATATAAGAATTATAAATTAAGAGCAGTGATTCCTTCGGTAGTATGGTCTTTGTACGATTAACTGCAAAAATATATGGAACGATTGCAGATTTTATGTTTTTAATATGCGTGGACCATTTCATCTTGCTGTCAATTGTTAATCCCAGATATGTAATAGTTTTAACTCTTTCTATTACATAGTTATTGTAAAAAATTTGCAAATTATTCCCGTCAATTGAATCTAAATTTTTATTTTCAAATACAATGAATTTGGTTTTTTCATTGTTTAAGACAAGAAAATTTTTGTCAAACCACCCTTGCAATAAATTCAAATCTTCTTGCATTTGAAAATATAGATCCTCTAATGAATCACTTGTGTACATCAGAACTCCATCATCAGCAAATAGTTGCAGAATTCCATGTAGCTCCAGTAGACTCATGTCATTTATATAAAATCTAAATAAACAAGGGCCTAGGATTGAACCTTGCGGTACTCCCGACACAACATATTCCTCGCTACTAATCTTCCCATCAATAAAAACAGCCTGAGTTCTATTTTCTAAATAGGTTTTAAAAAAATTTAATTGAGCGTCAGTAAGTGCAAGTTTCCTTAGTTTAAATAGCAATATATCAAATAGGACGGAATCAAATGCCTTACGTATATCTAAAAATATGCAAGACACATATTTTTTCTGATCGAATTGAACACTAATGAAATTAGTTAAATTGAGACATGCTGCTGTTGTGTTTGAGTGTGAGGAAAAGCCAAATTGTCGGTTGGAGATAACATTATTTTCAATCAGAAATTTGTCAAACCTTTTCAAGAAGATTTTCTCCACCACTTTAGAAAGAGAACTCAGGACTGAAATAGGTCGGTAACAATTCAAATCTAGTTTATTTCCGGATTTGAAGACGGGAACTACTCTGGATTTTTTTAATATGTCAGGAAATATTCCGTCTTCCATAACTCTGTTAATTAACTTTGCTAGGATTTCACTGATATTACAACTGATATATTTCAGAAACTTTGTTGATATACCGTCGACACCCGTTGCAGCGCCCGTCTTCAACGCCTTAATAACGGTTGAAATTTCCCTAGAATCAACTGGAGTCCAATTGAGAGGATATGATATATTATAAGTAATATCATCAAATTCACAGATGCTAGGAGCTCTTAAATGTTTGGTAAGGTCTGAGGTTATTTTAATAAAGAATTTATTAAAAGAGTTTGCCACTAAAAGAGGATCACTAATTAAATCATTTCCAATTTGCACGAAGATTGTACTTGGTTTTGCATTTGTGGTTTTATTAAAAATAATCGATTTTAAATGGTCCCATAATAGTTTTGTATTATGGATATTCTTCTCAATGATTAGTTTACTATAATTTTTTTTTGACATTTTAACTTTTTTTGCTACTATAGAACTATAATATTTATGTCTATCTCTTACATATTGAACATTTGGAAATTTCCGTTTTAAACTAAAGAATTTCTCTCGCATCCGAATCAGATCCTGTATTTCCGCAGTCATCCATTCATTTGCTGAAGCTGTCTTAGATTTTGGTGGAATAGTTTTGGTATTTCTTACAACAATTTCTCTCAGTTCAGTGGTTAATATTTCAAAATTTTCAATGTTATTTATATTACCCCAAAATGGATCTGAGAGTATGTCTTTATAATCTAAGACCGTTTTCGGTGCTGATTTTTGAAATGCAATTTTAAATTTGCTTGCTCTAAGTAAAATTAATTTGTGATCAGAGACCGAGGTGTCACATAAAGTGAAATCATACTTCAAGTTAAAGATATCTGTAAAAATGTGATCAATTATAGTACTTATCGTGTTAGAAACTCTTGTTGCGTATCTTTCATCAATCTTATTTAATATAAAATATCCAAAAGAATTTAAGATTGCTTTATATTCCCCGATATTATCATCATATTCGTTTAATAAATTTAGATTGATGTCTCCAATTACAATACTTCTAGGAAATTTAGTTAGTATGTCTTGTAACTGGTTATAAAAAGTAGGCAGAGTATTCTTTTGAGATCTATATATAGCTATTATATTTGTATTTGATTCGATTAATTTTACTCCTAACAAATTGTAGTAGTCATTATATATAGAGAACAATTCTGTTGCGGCCATATTAGGTTTAATATAAATTGCAGCACCACCATAGCCATTGTCTCTATTAGAGTGAAAGGCCTGATAGTCTAGTATGTTGAAAAGTTTGTTTTCTTCCTCTAATAGCCAGGTCTCTGTCAAGACAATGACGTGAATATCACATTGAATCGATTGTAGCACTTGCTCAACATCATACAATTTATTACGGAGACTTTGTGTGTTTATGTAAACAATATTCAAAGAAGAACTATCTTTAACATTATTAATTCGGAAATTGTAATCAATGTTATTTAAACAGTTTTCAGCGATATTTAAATCTACGTCAAACATCTTAATATAGAAATTATAACTTTTGCAGAACCAGTTAAAACACAAATTTGTTTGAGACACTTATTTGACAAGTTTAATTCAGAGGCAAACGCTTGCAATGTATTTATAATAAGTATGAAGTACTTTAAATTTCGAAAGCTTTGTATTACTTTATGGAATTTGAGATAAATCTGCAATATAAATATGAATGAATATAGAAATATATAGAACAATATGATTAAAATAAAGAATTTAGTTATGTACATACAATGATTCAAATTTTGGAACTTAATGGATGTTTTCTGGAAGAGCCGTTTTAAGTTTTTGAAGATCATTGCTGTCATTGATGACAAATACTTTAGTGTTGTCATCCTTCCGGAGATGAATTTGCGAATTCTTCGTCCACAGATATTTAAATTTGTGAGATATTTTGACAGTTCGAGCTTCACGAAAAAGATTTAGTTGAAAAGATGTTAAGTTATCTCGAAAATACAATTGTTGATCCTTAAAAACATCACTAAATCCAATTTGATTACAAAACAGAACTTTCCTTTCTTTCTTTTTTTGTAATAGTTTAGCTTTTGCTTCAGAGTTTTTAAATCGAATTGAAAGAAGGAAATTATTTTTTGCTGTATTATTTGAAGTTGATTGTGCTGATGTTGGATATTTCTTGGGGTCAATAATTTCAAACTTTTTTACATCATTCAGACTAATTTGAACTTGAAGTGTATTAACTATATTTGTCAGAACAGTTTTCGGTTCAAATTCTTTTGTTGGAAGTCCAGCAATTATAATGTCATTGCATAGATCATTTTGTTTTATTTTATCCAATTCCGCCTCAAACCTATTGATTTTAAACGTTTGATGTGTTTGTGATTCTTTCAAAATTTTGACTTCATCTTTGAGTTTGGTATTTTCAGTAATAATAATTTCAATTTGTTTCTTAACTTCATCGAATTGCTCGGTTAAGAATTGCTGAGATATTTTAATATCATTGAACTGATTTGACATTTGGTGTTGCGATGTTTTCAATTCTTGAATCATATTCTTGATTTCTGTAAAATTATTATTTATATCAGCTAATACCTTATCTGACAAGTTCACTGCAGGTGATTCAATTACTTTAGCTGCAACTGAAGATGAAGGAATTACTGTAGGAGTTACAACTGAATTAGCCGCAACTGAAGATGTAGGAGTAGTACTACTTGATTTGCATGTCGTAGAGCAATGCCAAGTAGGCAATTGTGCCAATCTTTTTATGTGTTGACCAAAAATTCCTTTACAGTTTGGGTGGAAGTTTGTTTTACAGGAATCACATTGAAAATATGATTGTTGTTGATTTATATTATTACCGCAGTGATGACAGATGGTGATGTCGTCACCATTTTTTACGAAAGGCATTTTATACACTTTTTCTGCTTTCTTAAACAATTTTGTACAAGAACTATTTATTCCAGGTAAACTAGATAGTCTTATATACAAGTTAGAGTAGATATAATAAGTATTATGCGCCTATAATTATTTTTTTTATTATTATTTTTACGGAGCGTATGAAATGTCACTTGTGATCACTACACTGTTAAACTTATTTGGATTGGAGGATTGGAGTGCAGTGAAATGTTAAAATTAAATAATTTTAACCTTTGGTTGCAAAATTGCTTTTTTTATTTCACAAATTCAATTTTTGAGATGTCTTCAAATTTTATTGCTCACAAACTATAATACAGGATCCCTGGCAGTTGTGAAATATAAAAGCTGAAGAATTAATAAAACCCTTTAAAAAATATTGAGCAAAATGTTGCGATTGTAAACAAATAAAGTTTCTTTAATAAAATAAATATATTTTTGCTGTGAAACATCTGTATGGTTGAATTAAAGAAAATAACAAAAAAAAAATTAAATAATATTTAGCATTGTTTTGTTAGTTTCTTTAATTCATAATTTTTAATTAAATTTTTTAAAAAATGTGTTTTATTTTTTTAATTTTTATTTGCATTCATTTTTGTATTTTTTATATTTTTAATTTTATAATACTTTTTTTAATTTTTATATATAATTTTGTTTGTATTTTTATTTTCGAATATGTTTATTTGTTTGCTCAATCATTAGAGATTTTTTTTAATTATACATTTCTTCTATCAACTTTTATGTTTCACAACTCCTGAACGTCCCGTGAAGGCCTGCTGTTTTTCTTATTATTTTAATTATAATAGTAATTACAGAATGTAAATACAAAATAAGTCAATTTTTTAGATCACCTGTTGTCCAGTGCAGTAACGGAATGTTATTTGAGGTATCTTTTGTAATGTTTACAACCTTCGGAATATTTTGATTTTTGTATAAAAGATATAGTATTGTGACGATTATGGAAGACGATAGAACACAACAACAATAGAACATCTTTCGAGAAAATACTCGTTAGAAAAAATAGTTCTACAAAAGTAATATAAAAATCAATAAAACCAAATCAAAGTAACCAAAGTAAAGTAAATCTATTAGAGACTATGTATAAATCAACAAATTAAAAAGAGTAGATTTCAACCTAGGTGTCAATATTTGAAGATCGTCTTATTATGTTTATGTTGATAAAGGAAGGAAAAAAAGGCTGTGTTCTGTATAAAATATTTTCGAAATGTCGAGGCTATTTCATGTAGTAGTCTTATATATAAGAGGTGTCGTTAGAAGATAAGATTAGTATAAAATTGTTAGTGATGGAATTGACTGTAAAATTGTTAGCGATAGAAAAAGTGTAAACATTCAGCAGTGATATAGGCGAGTTGAAATTAACAATGTTATAAGTAGAAATTATTGTAAGTGCTATTGTGAAAAATTGTAACAGGATTATAAGTGGTGAATTATTGTTAGTACAAGAACAATTAAGGAGAATAGTAGTAGAAGGAATATTTTTATAAAATCTTGAACGAATAAAATTATAACGTTTAGAAAATCCATTGTGTTTTAATTTCCTGATTTAGTGATCGAACTAAATAATTATTATTATTAATCGTATATATTTATTTACAAACGAAGAAACAAAGAACAATATAAATTTATATTGTTTAGAGATGAATATCCAAGCCGTCAATTCAAGATATAGCATTTTCTGTTAGTTGATGCAGCTCATTTAGATCTCCAATAAATCGCCGAAGAATACATTCATTATATATATGAAAAACGGTTTGCTGAGGGTGTCCACAGTCACGTGCAAGTGAAATATTAGAATCGTATTTGTTGAGTTCAGCATTGGTAGCTCCATGATTACTGCATATCCTATTGATTATTGTCCATCGTCGACGAGATTCATTGAACCCAGAAACTTCTGAACATGGATTTTCGATTAAATGTTTATTAACAAAGTCATCATTATCAAAAAGATCAATCCATCTATTATTTATTGAATATTCACTTAGGTTTCCTAACGAGTTAATCTTTGACCATATGGGACATCTAGAAAGTAATCTATTTGTATCTCGATTATTCAATTCAACATGAATCGGTAGATTTGTGTTGTTCAGGATCTTTTTAACCTCACGAACCAGTGAAACTTCTCTTCGTAATTTTGGAGGAGCAATATTTGATAAAATTGGCAACCAAATAAGTGGTGTTGATTTTATAGTACCAGAAATTGTTCGCATGCATGTATTCAATTTTGTATCAATGTGTCGTGTGTGAATGCTATGATTCCATACAGGTGCGCAATATTCTGCTGTTGAGTACACAAGAGATAATGCTGAAATTCTCAGAGTACTGGCAGTGGCTCCCCAACTGGTTCCTGACAACTTTTGAATTATATTGGTTCTTGATTTTACCTTATTACTTAATTTCAAACAATGATCTTTAAATGTGAGAGATCTTTCTAAAGTGACTCCTAAGTATATAGGTGTAGGATTAAATTTAATTAAATTTCCTCTTATGTATACATTCAAAGTACCCTTTGAGTTATTATTTGATAAATGAAAGAATGATACTTCAGTTTTCGTAGGTTTTACTTTCAAGCGCCAATTTTCATAGTAATCAACCAGAATTTCCAAGTCAGATGATAAAATTAATTCAGCTTCCTTTGTCGCTTTTGGATTATAAGCAAACTGTATTGCTATCACTAAATCGTCAGCATAGATAAACTCGAGATAATGTATCAGGCATATCACTGGTGTATAAATTGAATAATATGGGTGTTTAGAAACACCCTGTAGAATGTAAATATAATATGAAATTATTTGCAATTATTAAAATTTTACTAAATTAACAAAAAAAATAAATATTATTAAATTTTTACTAAATTAACAAAAAAAATAAATGAAACAAAAAAAAAAAAGAAAAAAAAAATGTAATTTAAATAAAAAACCAAATTTGCTGACTCTTAGATTCTTAAAAAACTAAATTAAACAAATTAAAATAACATTATAATCACTCTGATTAAAACCATCAACTCGTCGAGTCACAAGTAGAAATATTGTGTCTGTGGTCAATTATTATTACTTGTAAAACCTGAAGTTATATAATATATGGTTAAAAATTAATAAAAATAAAGTGAGTTATTATTATTAAACATTAAATACATTATTGTGCCCATCCCGTGCGCACACATTGGTCCTTCGAGCCGGATATATATTTAAATATCCAAACATCTACAGTACCACGCAAGAAATTACCGTCGTGAGTACAACTGTGAAAGTGTTTAAAAACAATTATTACTACTACTTTAAGTAACAATTTTAATAACAAGTGATATGAACAGTGAAAAGTGCCACACAAAAAATTACAGCTGTGTGTACCATCACAACTCGCATAATAACACAGTAAATACCGTCAAGATTATCGACGGATAATTTAATTAATAACAATTATAAATTGTCGTTGGGTAATAACATAAATGATACCTATATATAGCCAAGCAACAGCAACCAAATTAACCAAATTAACTCAAATCGAAGTAAAAATCAACCGAACTAACATCAACTATACTAACATCGTAAGAAATTAAGATCAAAGAAGTCAACTTTCAGCATATCAACAGCTTCTACTCCGGAATAGAACAAGAATAAAGAATTTTCCGAGACACTAGGATCTTAAACTGGTAAGTCCCTCTTATATTATATTCTTTTTGTGCTAATACAGAGCTTGTCTTACGGAATGTCTTACGAAACGATAATTCTCGTGCTTAATCAAACTAAAAGAGAATTGGATCAGTTCTTCAGAAATTATAAGAAGGACGGGTCGGAACGTAAATCTAAGGTTTACTTTACCAAAAGGCTAGAAACCCTAAATAATTATTGGGAGAAAATTCAACAATTTCATACAAAATTGGTGGAGTTATTAACACTTAATGAAAAAGAAATTTCTAACCGTGATTATTTTAAAGATAATACGTCGTTAACAAAACGAAGAGGCGTATCTCAAAATTTCATGTTTTGAGTAATTGCAGCTTAAAGATTTTTATTAACTTCCACCTGTGTTTTTTCCTACTTTGAAAACAGCTTTAAGAATACTGATAACAAAGAATATTGCTTTAATGCCAATATATAACGTAGAGTAAAGCCTTAATATTTCTAGTTTTACCAAAAGGGATAAAACTACCCTTAGAAGAGATACGCCCTTTCGTCTTATTTTAAAATAATTTATTAAAAACACAAAACTTAATTACGCCTTTTATTAAAATTCATAAAGATGATGAAAATACTCTTTATTTAGAATTTTTAAAGCTGCTTTAAGTTGATATACAATATTTCTTCCAAAAAATTAATAAAATTAATGTTTATTTCAGAAAAACAAATTCCAACAGCTTAAAGTAACTAAAACTAAAATGTAACAATGTATTTAACTCTACAAAGAAGCAAATATACTTTTTTCTTATTTTTCTAAACTTATACAAAATTAAACAAACTAAACTAACAAATTTACAAAAACTAGTACAAATTCGTATACAAAAACGTTAGTGTGGCAACTGCTCACAAAAAGAAACATGTTCTGGTAGTTTAATGATAGGAGTTGTTCCACTACACAGTGCCCTTAAGTCATTGTATTTTGCAATTAATATTTTGGGAAATTCGGGATTGAGGCAAGGTGGCTCAGATCTGAAATTGTTTATTGCAGTTCGTTTCAAAGTTATATATCGGTAGTTTTTCTGCAGATGACTGTTCTTAAAATAAATCTTATCGTTGCTACCTTTCTGAACCATGACCTCATGTATTTGTTTCCAATCAATTATACCTTCTTCATCATCCGTTCTAACCGCTAGTATTTGTAGGTCATTGGATAGCTTCTTAAAATTTAAAAAGTCTATCGAAGCTAAAGAATGCACAACATATGGATTTTTTCTTCTTGCGAGTTTTAGGACTGGTGCTAACTGAGATGGTACAAACAAGTCTCCAGATTTTTTAATAGCATGATCAATTGTACTATGAGCCGAATCTCCCTCACTCTGGCCGTGGTATGCTTCAAAAAATCTTAAGGAGATGGACTGTATATTTTTTAAAGTGGCAACTGCATATAAAAGCATCCCACCGACGATGGAGTTTTTATTCTGTCCACTACATCCATCGGAAAATAAAGAGACAGTAGTTGTACCTTTGAAGTCAATTTGTCTTAGGTCTAAATATAAGCATGTTAAAATTTCGCTGAAGCCACGTTTACTCAGTCCTTCGTTCTATAGAAAACAGTGGCAGTCTTTAGTTTTAACTTCATAGATAGTGAAGTTATAGTTTGCCAGTCTTCGACGATAAAAGAGTGAAGAAGTGTGAATGAAAGGAACATTAGTAATTGGTAAAAAAATTACCTGCTGCAAACAAAAACAGCACATACCTTTGAGCTGTCAGGATCGGCTTTCTCTTCCTTTTTTATTTTACGAACCCTTTCTTTTTCTGCTATGTTCTGTCGGTAACTTTGTTCTAATTCTGCTTTTTTTCAATGGTGCCCTGTCTTTTTTAGAATGGTAAAAAGATAATCTTAAACTCTTAAACACATTAAGATAAAGAGAGTAGCTGCATTGGTTATCTTTTTCACCTCCTTGTTCATTGATAAACATATCATACATTTTCCTGACAGTAAGGTCTGCATGCAAGTATTCACGAGTGGAACTTTTTCTGCAGTAGTGCGACTCCATTCTCGGAAATTTCTTTATGTGTTCCAGTATTAAATTTTTAATTGCTTCGTCCTTGTCTTTTAAATTTACTGGTCTGCCTTCTCTTCCATCTTTTTCAATAACTCCTGTTTGCCTTACCTTAGTTAAAGATGTGCGCATTACATGCTTTTCTGAAATTCCCAAAGTACTCAAAAACATTTTCTTGCATACGGCTATCTGTGAATCACCTTTTGGTCCATTCCATTTTACGACAACATCCATGCTGACGTTTTTAATGTTTAATCTGTAATTAAGGCCTAATAAGTAATAATAATGTACCGTAGTAATAATAATAACCTACCTTACTAAAGAGAAGCTACCAACAGACTATCAAAAATCAACAACCACCACTTTATTTTGAACTTTTGATCGATTTTTGATAGTTAATCTGTAATAAAAACCAAATTAGTAATATTAATGTACAGTAGTAACAATAATAACATACCTTAGTAATGAAAAACTATCCACAGAATATTAAAAATCACAAACAAACACTTTATTTCCCGATTCGGTAAACAACAAGCAGCGTTTTCATACTAATTATTTGAGGCTATGTTGTCAATAAACACCTGACAGAACGGACGTAACTATTTACTTCATATAGTGTAATATGACAAACGGGCGTAAGTTCATTTCCGCCTGTTTGTCGTGTTTTGTAATTATTAATTTGAGTTACGCCCACTGTCTATTTCGTATATATATAGCAATAGAGGTACTTTTCTTTGTCATAGGAAAATATACTTATAAATAGCAACATTGCCGGTCGTAACTCAAATCCGGCAATTTTTGAGATACGCCCCTTCGTCTTGCCAACGACGAATACATATCTTCAATTGGAAAATCATTATTTGGAATACTAGATCAAATGATGACTGATTTCGAAACAAAATTTCCTCTTGAATCAACCTCCACGGTTACCCTGTCAAATTCATTACGACATGACTCATCCCAGGCCCAAAATCAGAGCGATATTCAAGTTCAAAAGGTTCAAATCCCAAAATTCCATGGAGATTATGATTCGTGGTTAACCTTTCGCGATTTGTTCAAAGCCAGTGTGCATGACAAACAATTAAGTGACGCAACAAAATTATGGACTTTGAAGTCATTAGTAGTAGGTTCCGCAGCTGAGCTACTGTCCGATTATACTGTTTCGGATGGTGATTACAGTAGTGCATGGGAAATGTTAAATGATAGATTTAACAATTCCAGAGTCTTGGTAAATAACGAACTAAAACAATTTTTGGGTATTAAAGTAGTTAAGTCGGAAAACGCAAACGATATAAAAAACATTTATGACAAAATGAATTAATTCCTTGCTCGGCTTAAACATCTGGAAATCAAAACCGAAAATTGGGGACCCTATTTTAGTCTTTATTATAATGCAAAAGCTACCACAGGAAACCCATCAACTCTGGGAACAATCGATAAAAATAAAAACCAAAATTCCACTCTTTGGTGACTTAAAACAATTTTTGCTTGATAGATTTCGAACGCTGGAAGCAGTCAAGAGAACCACTGCTCCAAAACCAATTCAAACTAAACCTTTATCGAAACCTAAGCCCGAAAACATGTCATCAATTTCTCACTCATTTCATACCAGAACAAATACGAAATGCCCTGATTGTGATCACAATCATATCTTAAAAGAATGTTCTAAATTTCTTTCTGAAAGTGTCGATCAACGGTTTCAATTTGTAAAATCAAAAAATTTTTGTATCAATTGTTTGAGTGCCAATCATAGTTTAAAATATTGCAATAGTCGATATTCCTGTAATGTATGTCACAAATGGCATCATTCATTACTGCACAGAAGCAACAATCCTCAAATCACAAAATCTATTCAAAATGCATCGGTTGAACCTTCCAACTCGGCTCAGAGTTCTCTACAAGCAACTCATACAAAAACCAACACCACCGCGATACAATGCAATTTCACCCTGAACCATAAACTGTTATTTTAGCCACCGCTTTAATTCAAATCATCCACAATCACACAAAGCACACAGTGCGTGCGTTAATCGATCCAGGATCTGAAGCTACTTTCATTCTGGAATCGACCCTTCAACGAATAAATATTCCAACTAAACCATTATCAGCCACCATTTCCGGAATGGGTACGGTAGAAACTGCCAAAGCTGAAAAACTTGCATCCTTAATAATAAGGCCCAGGACAGCGAATGATATCCACATCGACGCGATTATTCTTAAAAACTAAATGGTTTCTTACCCTCACAACCCATAAACATAGACAATTTATTACAATTTAAAAGTATAGAACTAGCTGATTATTTCACAAACCAGGTAGAATTGAAATGGTTTTGGGAGCGGATATTTACCCACAGATTATGCTGGAAGGTGTTAAGAAACTAAATCATGACGCTCTAATAGCTCAATCTTCGGTATTTGGATGGATAATATCTGGTACCTCTAACAATAATCCAAATGTTTTTCACAACCTCGTATCATATTTAATAATGATAAGGAAATAAGAATAAAATTAATAAAATAAAATTAATAATATTTAATACAATAATGTTAGCCTTGAACATCAAATACAAAAGTTTTGGGAGGTTGAAGAAATCGTGGTGCCCAAAATACTCTCCGACGAGGATAAAAAATGTGAAGCGCATTACGAAGCAACTACTACCCGAAATTCTGACGGTAGATACGTTGTGGAGTTACCACTACTTGAAAAATATCCTCGCGAAATTTGTCTTTCATACTCTCGAGATATCGAATTAAAATGTTTTCATTACTTAGAAAATAAACTTAAAAAGAATCCTAGCCAAAAGATTTCATACGACGAAGTAATCAAAGATTATTTGGATAAAAAACATATGACAATTTCTAGTTCAACAGAATGAAAAAGGAATAAAGAGCATCTTGCCCATAGCAACAAGCTGCTATCTACCCCACCATGGCGTACACAAACCGAGTAGCACAAGTACCAAATTAAGAGTAGTTTTTGACGCATCATGCAAAACTGCGAATGGCAAATCTTTAAACGAGGTTTTGGCTGTAGGTCCAAGTTTGCAACAGGATCTCACTTGTATCATACTTCGTTGGCGCAAATATCCCTATGTTTACACTGCGGACATCGAGAAAATGTATAGGCAAATATGGATAAGCCCTAAGCACTCTAAACTACAGAGAATTCTTTATCGCGAATCCAGTGAGCAAATGGTGCGCGATTACCAGTTATCAACAGTTTTGTTCGGAGTTTCCTCTGCACCGTATTTAGCGATTCGCTCCTTGTTGCAGTTAGCAAAGGATGAAAACAAATCATTTCCATTGGCGTCAAAGATAGTTCAAAATGATTTCAATGTGGACGATGTGTTATCAGGGGAATATTCTATGGATGCTGCACTTACCGCTCAACGTGATCTAAGGTTAATGTTGAAGTCTGGCGGTTTTGAATTGAAAAGGTGGGCATCAAATCACCCAAAGTTATTAGAATAAATTCCGAAAAAAGATCATTTTCATGATGTTAATTTAGCACTAGATGAAAATTCCACTCAAAAAACTCTAGGGATATATTGGAATAGTCGAGAAGACTGTTTTTGTTTTAAAATAAACAGTGTTAGTAGCTTGCCCAACATGACTAAACGACAACTGTTTTCTGAAATAGCGAAGCTATTTGACCCTGCTGGTTGGCTTGCCCCAATTATAATTAATTCCAAAATATTGATGCAACAGGTATGGAAAGATAGGACTGAATGGGATGAATCTATACATCCAGAAAGACTCCAAGAATGGAGTAAATTAGTTAAAGATTTTCCGAATATTGAAAAATTACGAATTCCGAGATAAATTTATTCCCATCCGAATCATCAAAATGAACTCCATGGGTTTTGTGATGCATCGGAAGACGCTTACGCAGCTGCCCTCTATTTGAGAGTAACGGATGGCTGCGGCATATCTCGTGTAAATTTAATCATAGCCAAAACCAAAGTGGCTCCAAAAAATAGTTCATGTCTGACAATACCTCGCCTTGAATTGTGCGGCGCATTCCTTCTATCCAAGCTTTTAAAAAATGTCCTCGCTAATTTAGACTTATCTATTACAAATGTTTTTGCATGGTGTGATTCAACCATCGTCTTGGCATGGCTTAAAAGCTGCCCAAGTCGATGGAAAACCTTTGTTGCTAATCGAGTAGCCCAAATTCTAGAGAACTATAAGGAGGCTCAATGGAACCACATATTATCACATGACAATCCCGCTGATATTGCTTCTCGTGGGATTTCACCATCAGAAATACTGCCGCATGATCAATGGTGGCACGGTCCGACCTGGCTGGCAGGGTCCCCTTTATTATGGCCTAATGCCAATCCAATCACCATTCAGGATACCGATCACGAATTAAAATCAATTCAATCTTATTCAACTACGATAACCAGTTCTGTTGAGAACATTTTAGCCACTTTCTCCTGCCTTCATCGCGCTTTGCGTGTTTTGTCTTATTGCAGACGGCTAAAACCTAACAAAACTTTGTCAACAGGAACTCATAATCAATTAAATGCATTGAGCACTATTGAAATAGAAAATACACTCAGAATTATAGTTCAATCTACACAAAAATTATTTTTTTTTTCAAGATTATGTTAATCTATCAAATATGGAACCCCTTCCACGTAAAAGTTGTTTACTTAGCTTAAATCCGTTTATGGACAAGCACAACGTTATACGTTTAAACGGTAGACTCTCAAATCTACGCGTCAAATATGAGGAAAAATACCCAATTATTCTTCCTTCAAAATGTAGGTTAACGACACTTATCATAAAAGATACGCATCGGCTCACACTTCATGGAGGCATTTCGATGATGATGACGTTGATTCGGAAAAAATATGGGATCCCTAAATTAAAAATAGAAGTAAAAACATATATTGGACGTTGTAAAGAATGTTTCTTGCAGAAACAAAGGACAATGAATCAATTAATGGGAGCGTTGCCGATCGAAAGGATTACAATTTCAATACCATTCCAGAATGTTGGAGTGGACTTTGCTGGTCCGCTCATTCTTAAATTACACAAAAGTCGATGTACCAGAACTACAAAGGGATATATCGCCGTTTCTGTGTGTTTTTCTAGTAAAGCCATTCACTTAGAGGCAGTAGATGCTTTAACAACACAGGCTTTTTTAAATGCTTTCGAAAGATTCTTCTCCCGTCGTGGTTTGTGTAAAAATATTTATTCCGATAACGGAACCAACTTTGTGGGCGCCAATGCTGTTCTAAAAAGAGAATATCAAATCGCGATTAATACTGCAACCAGTGAGGCTGCGAATATTTATGCCTCCAGGCAGGTACATTGGCATTTTATTCCACCCGGATCACCACATTTTGGTGGAATATGGGAAGCGGGGGTAAAATCCGTTAAAACCTATTTACGAAAAGTCGTCCAGAGAGCAACTTTAACTTACGAAGAGTTGGCCACAGTTCTTTGTAGAATTGAAGCGTGTTTAAACTCTCGTCCAATCTCACCTCTTTCTGAAGATCCTAATGATCTGAACCCTTTAACACCAGGGCATTTTCTCCGAGGAGATGCACTACTAGCTCCTCCAGAACCAACCAAAGAAATAAAAGTGATCTTAAACGCCTAGAATTGCTCGATCAACTCAAAGCTGACTTCTGGAAAAGATGGAAGTCTGAATACTTGCATCGACTTCAACAGAGGCCAAAATGGGCCACAAAGAAACAAAACCTAGAAGTTGGGGATTTAGTGGTATTCAAAAATGAACACTCTCCTCCTCAACACTGGAAACTCGGTAGAATTACTGCAACTCATCCTGAATCTGATGGTCTAGTACGAGTAGCTACAATTAGAACAGATGTGGGTGAAATTAAACGTTCCATACACAAATTATGCCAACTTCCTTACACGTGAGAGCATAAAACCCCACTTAGTTAAACAAACAAAGAAAATTTCATCCTTACTTTTCCTAAATTTATGTTCTAAATTAAATCTACCCCAATAATTTACAGTATTGCATGATTCTTATTTTTCGTTCTCTCTTCTTTTAATTATTTCATGTCTCACTTAGAATCAACTATACTGATATAAAAGTTCACCTCTTCATTACATATGTGACACATTAATTTCTTTCAAAGAATAAACATTTTTTTTTCGTGCAATTAAAAAAAAAAAAAACATCTACATCCTTGCACTAACGTAAATCAACAAACCTATATATGGCGCAATCAGCGGTTAGAAACTAACATTAAATACGACTTCTCAAGTCTCACTGATCAAACCTCTTTCTCCAAAACCATAACTATATATCATTACTCTGAGTTAATAAATTTTAATTTTGATATTAAAAATTTAAACAAATTTGATCTGAATTCTTAACCAGTACTAGCTCTAGATCTCAACACGATCAAATCGAAAGATCAGATAGCTAACCTAATTCGACTCAGTCATTCAATTGCGGAGTTGAAACTTAAGCAAGGTTTAATGCACTCTCAAACCACAACGACGAATAGAGTTTATGGAGTTTCAATTCTTCTTATAATTTTTGGAGTCCTGATCTATATCATCATAAAGATGTATAATAAACGTCAAGCCGCAAAGAAGACACCAACGTCTATATTTAACGATCCAAGTTCACCAAAACCAAAACGTAGGTGGTTGTTTAATACAGAGACCAGAGAAGAAGAGGGACTTGCCCAAAATTTGTAATTTCTTATAATGCATTAATATTTTTGTACAATGTAATTAATTTTAATTTTTAATATTAAGTTAAAAAAAAAAAATTTTTTTAATGAAAATATTATTGTCCTTCGTATTACTTCTCCTTCTTTAAAATTAGGTAATTTCAACAAGCGGGAGAATGTTTAGATACACCCTGTAGAATGTAAATATAATATGAAATTATTTGCAATTATTAAAATTTTACTAAATTAACAAAAAAAATAAATATTATTAAATTTTTACTAAATTAACAAAAAAACTAAATGAAACAAAAAAAAAATGTAATTTAAATAAAAAACCGAATTTGCTGACTCTTAGATTCTTAAAAAACTAAATTAACCAAATTAAAATAACATTATAATCACTCTGATTAAAACCATCAACTCGTCGAGTCACAAGTAGAAATATTGTGTAAAAGGTTATGGTCAATTATTATTACTTGTAAAACCTGAAGTTATATAATATATAGTTAAAAATTAATAAAAATAAAGTGAGTTATTATTATTAAACATTAAATACATTATTGTGCCCATCCAGTGCGCACACAATGGGAGCAAGAACATAGCCTTGTGGTAGACCATTACAAATATATCAAGTTTTACGTTTCTTATTTCCCAAGTGTACCTCAATTTTTCTATTTGATAATAGAGCTGATATGATATTTAGAGTTTTTCGACATTTGATGACTCTACACAACTTCAGTAACAACCCCTTTTTCCAAACAGTGTCATATGCGGTACCTAAATAAAAAATTGAATAAATAATTGTAACTCGGCGAAGAAACGTTACAATTGGTGTCAGAAGTGAAATTGGGAAATAAGATGGATTTGAATGGATTAAAAGTTCAAGATCTGAAGAGCGAATTGGAGAAAAAGAACCTTTCAACAACGGAAACCAAGAATGAGTTGAAAGAACGATTAATAGAAGCTATGGAAGCAGCTGGATTGGATTCAGTAAAATATGGTTTTGGGCAAAAAGAAGCAGATGAAAATCCAGATGTAGGAAAAATTGAAGATAAAGATGGTGCTGTTGAAGCAACGAGGCAAGTCGTACCAGCAAACAACGACTTTGCATAGTTAATGTCTATGATGGAGCAAATGAGTTTCAACATGAGATGTTAAGGCAAATATGGAACTCATGAATAATGAAATGAAAAAATTAGATGCAAACATCGATCAACAATTAAGTGCAAGTCGAGAACATATAATGCAACAGTCTGCAAACATCAATCAGCAATTAGCTGCAAGTCGAGAGGAAATAAAGCAACAGTCTGCAAAAATCGATCAACAATTGGCTTCAAGTCGAGAAGAAATTAGTCTGGTTAAAACACACAAAGACGAGAAACTGCTACAAATGGCTGCGAGTCTACGCGTCGAAGTAGAGAAAATTGTAGATAACAAAGTCGAAAATGTACAAAAAGAAGTGAAAGTCCTGGAGCAGAAAGGTCTAGAAACCAGAAAGTACAAAACCAGAAAGTACAATCAATGGTTGGGAATTTTGAAAAAAGCTTTAAGATGTTGAAATTAATGGCAAAACAATTCACACGGTTCAACAAACACAAAGCATGAAGTTAATACCATACGATGGTACATCATCGTTTAGTATTTTCAAATTCTAATTTGAAACAGCAGCTGATCAAAATAATTGGAACGAAACACATCGTGTTGCAGCGTTAACAGTCGCACTAAAGGCTGAAGCAGCAGAAATAATACAAGCAGTTCCAGAACAAGATCGGAGGAGCTACAATGGGATCATGAAAGTTTTAGATCGTAAATATGGTAGTGATCACAAGCGGGAAATATACAGACATAAGTTGAAGGGTCGCTACCAGCGAATTGGAGAAAGTCTGCAAGAGTTTTCGTCTGCGATCGAACGTCTTGTACATGTGGTACATGGAAATACATCAGTTGAAGATAGATGATGAAAATAGATGCGTTCATCGACGGCATAAGAGACTAAAAGTTAGCTGTGATGACACCTGAAGCTACATTTGCTGAAAAAATAGCTTATACGTTGACGTGTTAGACAGAACAAGCAATTGTTAAACCAACAATCAAAGTATGCCGTGTAGAAATGGAAGAAGAGGATGATTTTAGGCCTCAAAGAAGATCCCGGGAGTTCAACAGTTGAAGAAGATGTTGGGTATGTGATAGGTTTGGTCACATATCTCGAGAATGCAGAGAGGCCAAACAAAAACGGGATAGATCAACGTCACTAATTAGATGGAGATCATCTGAAGAAAAGACTCCAGCGAGAGACGTCGAAACAGTTAAACTAAAATGAGTCAGCTTTAAGGAGCGTAAGCTGCTGGCTCCCACAACAGAATGCCCATAATCTCCCTCCTTATTTCAAGTTTTGCAAGGAATGGTGACAGTCTAACGATTTGATCTAAGTTAATGGAAACAACTTTACCATTACACTAGATGCTGGAGCAACTCGCACAATAGTCCATACAGATCTACTAAAAGGGGTATTACAGCCAGCAGAAAAATATCGGATACAAACAGCAACAGAGGAAAGTGCTACTATCAAGGGAAGCAAAATTGCTGATATAAAAATAGGAAATACGCACTTTACTCATGAAGTTCTAGTGGCAGACATCGTTAATGAATTTATTTTGGGCATGGACTTCATAAGTTCGAATGGATTTGTAATAGATGCTGAAAATGGAGTACTCCAGTATGGTAACGCAGATTTGGCTCTTCAGATGAATGGTGCAGAATCAAGTATGAGGCAAATAAAATTGGAACATTGCGAAAAGCTGCCACCTAATACGGAAACAATAGTCTGAGGAAGTGCACATTTAGATGCAGATGCATTGTCAAAAAGGCCATGCCAGATGGAATGCAAACACTGTATTCGGGTGGAGAGTAAGGAAAACATAATTGATGTCAGGCTTCTGCAAGTGCTTCCTAGTGATGGCTGGACGCATGAAGTGATAAGGAAGGAGCAACTGGAAGATCTGAGCTTGGCACCAATAATAAAGTTCAAGGAAAAGGAAGAAAAGCCTACATGGAGTGAAATTGCCGAAAAAAGTCAAACATTGAAGGCATATTGGCACAATGAGACAGCCTCTGTATTGAAGATGGATGATTAAAAAGAATTTGGGAAAGTCCTGGCGGATTCGTTAAAGAATCAATGATAGTAGTTCCCACAACAATAATACCTCAAGAATAAACAGAATAAGCTAGCAATCATAGCAATTAGACGTGTTTTTGTTATTTCTTTCATTTTTCTATTTTAAATTTAATACAATCATTAAATTTATATTTTGAAACTTAGTTATCGTTAAATAATTTCAAAATATATCATTCTGCATTAAACAATCAAAACTCAGGGTTTGAAATGGGTGTATGTGTATTGTGCAAAATGTAAGAGCACAATCAAACAAAATGATGATGTCTGTTGCAAATTGTGTCAGGTTGTAATATATTAATGTAATGAAAGCATTAAAAAGTAACATCATGTAATTTGTATTATATAAAATTAGATTTGAATATAACTGTATCTTCCTAAAATATATCATCATACTCTTTTACATTGTAAATACATTATTATCTGTCTGAAGCTTAAAACAACAAGTTGTTTTAATTATATTACATGGCGCTGAGGCATAAAAAAATAAAATAATTTTGATTTAAATAAATTAAAGTGAGTCATAATTAATTATTAAATAAATTGAAGTGATTTAATAGTTTAAAAAGTTTATGACGATAATTAAAAAGGAAATAACTATTAAAGCAAAAAGGCCACGTGGTCGCCCAGCGATAGTTGAAGTAATACAAATTGCCAATATGGATTATGTAAAGAAAGTTGAAGCGCTGAAATTGGATGGCAATATATTTATTTATTTATTTCAATTTAAATACTAGCAAACGGAAATATTTCCAATAACATGCTAGTATAGAAGTAATACAATTTAAAGACAATATTAAAAAATTATATAAAAATTACAGTAAAAAGCTTAAATTTAAAAGTAATACAAATTAAAGACAGTATTTAAAAAATAATATAAAAAATATGTAATATTTTAATTGTAATAAACCAAGTAAAGGTTATGTAATGTAATAAACCAATGTAATAAACCAAGTAATGTAATAAACCAAGAATGTTTAACACAAGATAAAATGAATAATATTAGAATTTAAAATATATATATGAAAATAAAATTAATTTAATTTAATTTAACAATTTGTAAAAGGCTTCTTTTAAACTGGACTAAGTTAGAGCAAAACAAACTGATTTGATTAAATTTAATGTTGTGGCTGTACTGTAATCTGATTAACGGTGAATGAACTCTTAGATTAGTTAGAAAAGTATTATAATACAGAGTGTACGAATGCCTAGTATTATAACAAGGTGTAGTATTCAAACGAATTAGACTAGCCAAATCTGATTCAATACTATGGTTGAGAATTTTATAAAGGGTTGTTTGATCAGCAATAGTACGTCTTTGCTCCAATGATAATATATTATATCGTTTTAATCTATCTTTGTATGGTTGATATGGGAAGCTTAATTTAAAGTTTAGAAATCTAGTAAACTTAAACCCTCTCAATATGATCAATATGAGTTTGATATTTTGGATTCCAGACCGGTGAGATATATTCTAATGAAGAACGAACTATTGAATTAAAAATTGTAATAAGTGTTTTAGACGAACGAAAATTTGAACACACTCGCATAACAAAACCAAGCATTTTGAAAGCTTTGTTAACAATGTCTTGAATATAGCTGAAAATTGGTGGGTTTTTCGTCAACATTTCGAGATTTTTTGTGAAGCAATAGCGCTAGAGAAGAAACCAGAAGCACTGAGAGTTGCGACTTTCCTCAATGCAATAGGACCTGAAGCGTATAGTATACAATGCGTTCAATATTCTAGTTGAGGATAGGAAAAAATTTAATATAGTCATCGAACATTTTGAAGAATTTTGTAAACCAAAAAAAAATGAGGTTTATGAAAGCTTTATATTTCATACCCGCAAACAAAATGATGGTGAGCCATTCGATACTTTTCTAATGGATTTGAAGAAATTGGTAAGAACATGTGGTTTTGGATCACAAGAATTAGAAGACCGTATGCTGAGAGATCGTATAGTGATTGGAGTAGCAGATAAATTATTACAAAAGAGGCTCCTTGAAGTAGACAAGTTGGACCTTACGAAAGCGATTGAATCGAATAGAGCAGCAGAAGTAATAAAAAAGCAAACAGTAGAAATGCAAAAACAAGTGGCTCTTCCAGTCGATTCTATCAAGGACATCAAGAAAAATGATAAGTTTGAAAAAAATAAAAATTTTAAAAACCAAAATAAAAAATTTAATAACAGTTATAATAAAAATAAAAATTATTCTAATTTTAGGCAACAAAATTACAGCTCTTATCAAAATTTTAATAGATCAAGACCATTTAACAGATGTTAATTTTGTGCAAAATCGCATAATTATGGTAACTGTCCAGCTTACGATACACGCTGTTCAAATTGTAACAAATTTAATCATTTTGCTGTGACATGTGGTTTAAAAAAGGTGAATTAAAATATCTGAATGAAGAGAATTATTATATTGATAGTATAATAGAGAATGATAGTAATGTGTTAAATGAGAACACGTGGTATCATCAAATTCGAGTTCAAGACAGTATGATCAATTTTTAATTAGATACGGGAGCGCAAATAAATGTTCTTCCATTAAAATATTTTAATAAACTTAAAAGTATTAATTTAGAGAAAGATGAGATTACAATTGAGGTTTATGGGGGAACTAAGTTAAAAGCTTTAGGAATAGCTTATATTGTCTGTATGAAAGAAAATATTGTGTCCATCCAAAAATTTGTAATAGTTGATTCTAATTCATGTCCAATTCTTGGATTAAAAGGATGTATGGATTTAGATTTGATTAAACGAATTGATGAGGTTGGATTAGATGATAAAAATAGTTTTCTGTTAAAAAATAAAGATTTATTTACTGGTCTTGGTTGTTTTGTAAAAAATTACGATCTTGAGATTAAATCGAATCAAGAACCCATCAAGAACCAAACCAACCAGACGTATTCCCATAGTTTACAGATAGCCTTTGATAAATGAAAAATACGGCTTCAAGTAGAATTTTTTTAAATATAGACCAAAATAAACCAAATTAAAAACGGTCGAGTCAAAATGTCCCAAAATTTTGCTGAACTTGACTGAAATTGCTTTTTAAAAAGTTCATTTAATAATAAAATATTTGATATTTAACATAAAAAAAAATCTGAATCCAAAAATCGCCATTTTTATAATTTTCCTTCAGAACAAAAAAAACTGATTCCCGACAGTCATATGCACAACGAATTTTATCTCTAAAACAAAAAATGACGCTAGTCCTAAACTTTCACAAGTTGTTAGATATAAAATAAGCTTCAATTTTGTTTAAAAAAAAAAAAGGCTATGCCATCTTTTTTTCAATTACACCGTTTTTTTCTTATGTTACACCGTTAAAAATTATTTCAAAAAACTAACAGTGTACATTTTAAAAAACTTTGTTCTAATACCATTACCTAATTTCTTTCATTTATGAAAATCGATTGAGTAGTTTTTCTACAATCGCTCGTCAAAATGCACTCACATCACAAAATAACAAAAATTGAGGGGCACCCTGTGAAGACCCCTGGTCGAAAAAAAAAATTCTAAGAGAACTTGTATTTTTTATTTATCAAAGACTATCTATAAACCAAAAATAATCAAAATTAAAAGGGGTCAAGTCAAAACGTTGTTGAATCTTCGTGAAATTGCTCAGGTGCTTGTTTGATGCAGGAAAAGCGTCCTGTATTTTTTGCGTCTAGAAGTTTGAGTGAAACTGAGCAAAACTATGCTCAAATAGAGAAAGAGTTTTTGGCAGTGGTATTTGCTTGCTCAAAATTCCATAAATTAATTTATGAACGTATTATAAATATAGTAACTGATCATAAACCTATTTTAGGTATTATGACTAAAGAATTTTGTAAAATATCGAATGCGAGGTTACAAAGAATGAAACTTCAATTGATAAAATATAATTTGAAATTTATATACCAGCCAGGAAGCTCGATTTACATAGCAGATTATTTATCACGCTATTATGGCCAAGGTGATAGTAAACCTGAGATTGAGGATATTAATGAGGTGATTCATTCCATTAATGTAAGCGATGAGCGAAAAAATGAAATACAAGTTAAGACGAATAAAGATGATATTTTAAAAAAACTGAAGGAAATTCTGTTAAAGGGATGGGCAAATAAAAAACAAGAACTATCTGTGGAAATTAGATATCATTGGAAATTTAAAAATGATTTAATTTTAGAAGATGATATAATTTTTTATGACGACAAAATAGTCATTCCCTTATCTTTAAGACCAAAAATGTTAGAATTGTTACATTGTTCTCACGCAGGAATAGAAAGAACGAAACGCAGAGCAAAAAGTATAATGTATTGGCCAGGAATAAATGAAGAAATAGAAAAAATGACAACTATGTGTAATGCGTGCCAAAAATATCGTAATGCCAATATCAAAGAACCATTATTACCTCACGATATTCCAAATTATCCATTTTACAAGATTTCTTGTGATATCATGGAGATAAAAGGAAAAAATTATTTAGTTTTGATTGATTTTTATTCAAAATATATGGATATTATTCCAATTAAAGCTAAATCAGCAGGTGAGATTATTAATAAATTAAAAGGTGCATTCTCCGTATATGGAATACGTAGAATAATTGTTACTGATAATGTACCATTTGATTCGTTTGGTTTCAAGAATTTTTGTAAGGACTGTGATATGAAATTAATAACGACAAGTCCTTATTATTCATGGTCTAATGGCCAAGCAGAAAGGTCAGTTCAAAGTGCTAAAAATATTATTAAAAAGTGTCAGGAAAATAACATTGAATTATGGAAGGCGTTACTGGAAGATAGAAATATACCATTGAAGGATTTAAATCTTTCTCCATCCGAGCTTTTAATGAATAGGAAAACAAGAAGTTTAGTTCCAGTTAAAGAATCGTTATTCCAGAGTCAAAAGATTCCGAATATGAAAGGGAATTTAAAAAAAAGGACGGAACAGTATAAAAAATATTATAATAGAAATGTTAAATATAGACGAGATTTTAAGGTTGGAGAAAGAGTGTGGTTTCATAATAGAAAGAATTGGGCTAAAGCTAAAATTATGCAATTTGATATTGCACCAAGATCATACTGGGTTGAACTTGAAGATGGAACAGTGTACAGACGAAACTCAAGTGTTTTACGCCCATATCATAGCTTTTAAGAATATTTTTAAAATTTTTAATGAATTGAATCTGTTAAACTTATTGTTATTGAAATTTTGAAAAGGGAAGATTATTATATGTATTTTAGTTTTAAGAAATTTGAATTTTAATTGTAATAGATAGATAAACAATATTGAAGTTTATAATAAGAAAAATGTATTTAAGTATCTTGAGGGGAAGGTGTAATATATTGATGTAATGAAAGCATTAAAAAGTAACATCATGTAATTTGTATTATATAAAATTAGATTTGAATATAACTGTATTTTCCTAAAATGTATCATCATACTCTTTTACATTGTAAATACATTATTATCTGTCTGAAGCTTAAAACAACAAGTTGTTTTAATTATATTACACAGGTTACATGGCATATCAGTTGTGCTTGTTTTACTAGAAACCAGTTACAACAAATCAAACAAAATGATTGTTGGTCTTGTATTGGTTGCCTTAGGAAAACATCAGATGGAAGACAACTAACACCAATAATTTTAAAAAGAAATTCAACAGTGAACAGACGAAAATTATGGTGAATCGATGGAGAAGAAGATTGATCAAATTATAGAATCGCAGCAGTTTATCTCTAATCAACTGGATGATATGAACCGAAAATTTTCCGAAGTGGTTGCTGAAAATAAAACTCTTCGCAAAGATGTTAATTACGCACAACAAGAAATTTGTTTACTTCAAAATCGAGTTTACTATTTTTTTTTTTTTTTAGTTCTACTTAACTAAATGGTTGAGGCGGTTAGCCTATATCACCTTCTTAAACTAACTTATGAACTACCCGACACCAATACTTAACATCTAAATCGGCTCCAGAATATCCATATTGGATTGAACTGGATTCGAACCGTCGACCCTAACAATGCATAGACTAGCGCTTTAACACACTCGGCTATACATCGCCTTGAGTTTACTATTTGAAAGATATTGTTATGGCAAATGAACAAGAAAAATACAACAGTTTTGTTTCTATTTCTGGAATTCCTGTATCCAAAAATGAGAAAAAAGACTGTTTGAAGGATATAGTTACAAAATTTGAGGAACTAATTAATGCAGAATTTAAAAGGGAAGATATTCAAGATGTTTTTCAAATTGTAAATAAAAGTAAATAAAGCAAGCAAAATTGTGGTAAAGCTTACAAATATCAAGCTCAAAATTGATCTTTAAAAAAAAACTAATCCAAAATCAAAGGAAAACTTTAAAAATAAATCTCTGCCGATCATCGCTTTGCAAGATGGTCACCTAACGGAGCCAACAAATTTAAATAGGATATTTGTAAATAATTATTACACGAAATTCTATTATGAGCTATTTACATCTGCTTAATCTACAAAAATGGAGAAAAAATATAAATATCTTTGGTTTGATTCAAACGCAAATCATTTTTATATACAAAAGGATGAAATCAGCAATAAAATAAAACTAAAAACTTTCAATGACTTGATGAAATTGTAAGTCAAATTTTTAAATTCATTTATTCAAATTTATAATATCCTCGATATACTGAATTTATTAGACAGTATTAAAATTAATTACTTTAAAAATAAATATTCAATTGAAACTAAAAATAATATTAATATTCTTTGCATGAATAATAATTCCTTAAGAAATAAATTTGATGATTTAAAAGAAATAATTGAAACATTGCAATGTGTGATACATATTATGATCATAGCTGAAACTTATCTGTATAATTATGAAGTACATTTATTCCTAATAGTAAATTATACGTCATATTTTTCAAATCGCAACAAAGATGAATTTCGAGGTGGTGGTGCAGCAATATATATAAGAAATGAACTAATCTCAAATGAAATATTAAATATTTATACCGAAAGAACAATAGTCCAGTCATTATAGGTTTTAACAGCGGAAAAATTCCTATTGAGCTGAATTTTTGTTTACACCTTTAATACGGCATTTTAATGAATATGCGAAAAATCGACATTGATAGCATGCCGGCTAAAAAAGTTATAGAGGTCAAAAGGTCGCAAAAATCAGTTTTCCGCGAATATTTCGCGACCTATTGGTCAGAGGTCAACTGAGGTCTGTGCAAAAATTGTTCATCGTGAAATTATCTACAAGAAATGTTTGGTGCATTTTTCTGTAAGATCAACCGTTTTTGAGCAGAGCGCTGAGAAAGCGACTACATTATGATTTTGCACTCGTTTCCGCACCACCCTCGAGGTAGAATGCAAGGCGCGTTTTTTTTACATGGTTTCCCCAGTAGGCATAATCCATGGATATGTAATAAAAGGTTTTTTATTTAAAACTGAAGATTTTTTATTTAAAAACTGAAAAATACAACAAAAAATAAACTTATTACTAACTTATACTAATATATATATATGAGGGTGTCCACCAAATCAGCTTTGTTTTAATTGTCACAACGTCGAACCGGAATTAGGTTCTTTATGGTCTAAAAAGCGTTCCTGAATTTTTTCAGATTTTCAAAAAAATTTTACCACTCGCCATTTTATTTTTTATGTTTCAAGGGCAAGGAAAACGAGATACAATCAGCTTTTTGCATATAACTTTTTCAGTTTTGATTTTACAAAAAAATTGTTTGAGCAAAGTTGTAGATCTTGTACAAATACATCGAGTTTTTCTTTGTTTATACGAAAAAAAATTTTAAAGCTAAAAGAGGTCGATTTTTTATAGTCGAATAATAAAAAAATCACTAATATAGTTCGTTTTTCGCCTATAACTATTTCGTTATTGATTTTAAAAAAAATTGTGCGAGCAAAAGTTGTAGATCTTGAAAAAATACATTGATTGTTTTCTTTGTTTAAGCAAAAAAAAATTTTTTCAAGCTTAAAAAGAACGATTTTTGTAGTCGAGTTTTAAAAAAATAACTAATATCGTTCGTTTTTCACCTATAGCTATTTCAGTTTTGATTTTGCAAAAGAAATTTGTTAACAAAAGTTGTAGATCTTAAAAAAATACATCGATGTTTTTCTTTGTTTAAGCAAAAAATAATTTTTACAAGTTTAAAAAGAACGATTTTTAGTAGTCGAATTTTAAAAAAATAACAAATATCGTTAGTTTTTCGCCTATAACTATTTCAATTTTGATTTTACAAAAAAAATTATGCAACTAAAAGTTGTAGACCTTAAAAATATACATCGATTTTCTTCTTTGTTCAAGCAAAAAAAATTTTTTACAAGCTTAAAAAGAACGATTTTTTGTAGTCGAATTTTAAAAAAATGACAAATATCGTTCGTTTTTCGCCAATAACTATTTCAGTTTTGATTTCACAAAAAAATTTCGTTGACAAAAGTTGTAGATCTTAAAAAAAAAAACATCGATTTTCTTCTCTGTTCAAGAAAAAAAATTTGCGAAAAACTAACGATATTTGTTATTTTTTTAAAATTCTACTACAAAACATCGTTCTTTTTAAGCCTGTAAAAATTTTTTTTTGTTTGAACAAAGAAGAAAATCGATGTATTTTTTTAAGATCTACAACTTTTTTTTGACAAAACATTTTTGTAAAATCAAAACTGAAATAGTTATAGGTGAAAAACGAACGATCTTAGTTATTTTTTTTAAAATTCGACTACAAAAAATCGTTCTACTCCAAAAACGGTTAAGAAACAGAAAATGCACCAATCATTTTTTGTAGATAATTTCACGATGAACAATTTTTGCTCTGACTTCTGTTGCCTCTGTCCAATAGGTCGCGAGATATTTGCGGAAAACTGATTTTCGCGACCTTTTGAGCTTCATAACTTTTTTAGCCGGCACGATATCAATGTCGATTTTTCACATATTCATTAAAATGTCATAACAAAGAAGCATACAAAAATTCAGCTCAATAGGAATTTTTCCGCAGATTGGGGCTTAAAACTTCTAAAATGACTGGACTACAAATATAATTTTAATTAATTTGCTTGAAAATGTTTTCAATGTTATGGCTATATATAAACCACCAAAATCATCTTCAGATGATAAAAACTTTTTTAATCAAATTAAATGAACTATTGTACACTTACAAAAATATTGTCATTGCTGGAGATTTTAATTTTGATTTACTTAAAACAAATTCGCAATTAATCTTTAATTATCAAAATATAGTTAACTCTAATGGATTTCTTGTATTAAATAAAATTAATAAAAAATATGGAATGAGAGTCAGAAGTGAAACAGATACAATTAAAGATCACGTTATCAGAGATGTTTTTACATATGAATATATTCTGTCTATTATGGATAATCAAATAAGTCACCATAACTACATAGTATTTGGCATCAATGGCATTCTTCTCCACAGCTACAAACATGTAGCAAAAAAGTTATTTTAAATTATGATGGAATAGATAAAAATGAATTTTCAGAACAAATATTAAAATGTGATTCAACTTTTAAGTTAACTAACTTGTGCTCCTTAGAAATTGAAGCACACAAAAAAGTAATTAAATATTTTAAAAAATCAAAAACTCCATGGATAACAAATGAAATATTACAAAAAATTAAATGTAGAGATAGGTTATATAAATTACATAAAAGCAATGAAAATAATATTTGTATATTTATGGCTTGTTCCAAGTTTATAAAAAACAAGTAGAAAATTTGAAAAAAAATGAGAAAAAAATATTTTTAAAAAGAAATAGGGAAAAGTGATTCTAGATTTTTATGGAAAACAATAAAGAATATATTGTCAATTATGTTAGGACAACCAATAAAATAATACTTAAAAATAAAAACCAATTAATTAAAGAAGAACTAATAGTATGCTTAGTTCATTGCATAGCTACTTTGTAAATAACGTCCAAAACATCATTCCGCTTAATTCTTGCTTGTGCGAATTAAAAAATTCTGGTCCTAATTTTATTGATGATTTTAATTTCGCTCCTGTTGATTTTATTTCTATTATAAATGTTATGAAAAATTTAAATTTAAACGCGGCAGTTGGATACAATAAAATATTGTTAAAGTTTTGTTTAAACTTTGGAATGCAAATTGCTATAAAATTTGTTGATTTTATTAATACATCGTTTCAAAACGGTTGCTTTCCAGATGATTTAAAAGTGGCAAAAGTTATTCCAATATTTAAAAGTGGAAACAGAGAGCTTACATCTAACTATAGGCCAATTTCCATTTTAAATACTTTCTCAAAAATTTATGAATCAATTATTTTCAACCAACTTACAACTTATTGTGAAGCAAATAATGTTATTAATACAAACCAATTTGGATTTTGTAAAAGCTCATCCATTTTATCTGCGGTATCACAAGTTATAACAGATATCCCATACAAGATTGTACAATTGGTCCAGTAATGGTTCATAATGCAGCAATGGGCGAGTACTGGCAACCACGACTGGGCCATTAACCTAATTATGCTGGATGATAACTTCGGACAATTAATGGTTGCAATTCTTGGGCCAAATGAAAAACAACAGCAATGGCCCATTCAAGGTTGTACAGTTCACCTAGTAACGGGCCTACAATGATTACCAGCATTGTAGTAATGACCAAATACATACTGGCAACAATGACTGGGCCGTTAAAAAAATATACGTTATTATCATATGTAAATTTAAATAAATTAAATACAAACTAATTTAAAATAAAATAAAAATGACAGCAAAAATTCAAAACAAGAATGGCTGAGTAATCGCAAACTCCGCCCTGACACCGCCAGTACTCCGCCATTAAAAAAAATATAAAATAATATTTTTTATACCTAAATTTAAATAAATTATTTACAAAATAATTAAAATAAAATAGAAATGAAAATAAATTAAAAAATATACCAACCTTTTCTATATTACCATAGTCTTTCAACCGACAAGGCGATAAATAAGCTATATGTGAAATTTTTCAAACTATATATTTCTAAAAGGGATAATCTCAAGTGAAATTTAAAAAACATGACATAGATCGGCAAATTTATGGCTACAGTACTGGCCCAATAACAATAGTCGAGTAATATTTAACATTCATGGGCCAGTGCTTGGCCATTCAAAGGTAACAATATACTGGCTATTTTCTGTAAACCAATGATTGGTTCTAGTCTTGGCCCAGCAACAATAGCCAAGTACTGTTAACCATTAATGGACCAGTGCTTGGCCGTATGTCAATGTCTGGCAAAACCTACTTGGGATACAAATAGGTTTGGATGATAAACAAATAGTGTCGTGCATGTTTATCGACTTGAAAAACGCTTTTGACTCGGTTTGTCACAAGCTTTAAACTTACAAATTGAAAATTTTTGGCTGTTCCGAAAACTCAGTGAAGCTAATAAAATCATATTTAGATAATAGAAAACAGGTCGTTGTAATTAATGATAAACCAAGTACACAAAAAACGATTGAATTTGGTGAACCTCAAGGCTCCATTTTGAGCCCCTTACTTTTTAATATATATTGTGAAGACATTTTTGCAACAGGATTAAAGGGGAAACTGGTAATGTATGCTGATGACATGGTTATAATATACAAACACACAAATATTGATTTATTGAATCAAAACATGCAATTTGATCCCGATCTACTAAATTCATTTTTATCTTCAAACCATTTGAAATTAAATGAGAGAACAACCAAATTTATAATATGTGAAAAAAAATTTTATTTCTTGGATGACTCTAGATTTCATTTGATATATAATAATTATGCTATTGAAAGAGTATATGAATATACTTATTTAGGTGTTGTAATAGATTGCAAACTCACTTGGAGCAGCCATATAGCAAATTTAGAAATAATATCAATGTTATTTGTTTTGTTTTAAGTAAAATGACAGCTTTTTTTCCTCACAAAATTATGTATATGATACTGAATGCTCATGTCATCAACAAATTGCGGTATCTTGCTTTAATCTGGGGTACTTCTAAGAAATTAATAAACAAATTGCAAATTCTATTAAACAGCACAATAAAAATTATCAAAAAAACATCCATGTTAATACCAACCATTTATTTGTATTCTTTGAACTTATTACCAGTTTCAAAATTAATAAAATATGAAACTATTTTATTTATATATAAACTAAAGAACAACCCCATTTAGCATAACTTCTCTCTCAATAATGTTAGCAATAGACACAGCTATCACACAAGAAATATCAATGATTTTAGTATTGACTTTCGCAGAACTATAGCTAGTCAGAAATTGGTTATTTATATTGGCTTGGAATATTTTAACAATTTACCCTGTGAAATAAGGCAGGAACGCAAGATTAATTTTTTTAAAGAAAATTTGAAATGTATTTTATTTAATGAATTTAAAGCTGAATATTTAAATTTAGCATAAAACATCATCTTAATATATAATCTTCTTACTTTTTTCAATTTGTTTTCTGAAAAAAAAATTGTTTTTTAAAGGATGATTTTAAATAACATAATCTTAACTGTTAATTGGTTCTTAGACAAGTTTTTATAAACTTTTTAGAACCTGCTAGATTAAAATAATTTTGTAGTGAAGAGCTTCTTAGCATGGCATAGCAGCGAAGTGGTATAGCAGGTCACGTACCTGGATTAGGTTTATATAGTCCCGAGACAGCATCAGCCTATGGGATCGAGAAATGATTCCTGCTGCTCCATTACAAATAACAGTTGTGTACGCGAATCTCGAGATCAATTGTACGGATAAGAAAAGAAATTTTATTTAGCGTATGGTTTTTATGACACATTAAAAAATAAAACTTAAAAAAGGTAGATTTTTCTATAAAATCTACCTAAAACAAAACATGAATACACATTAAATGAGCTTACAATCAATTTGATTGCGCGTCTTTAGTTAAAAAGTAAAATATTTGATCATTGGGCTGATAAGTATTTGATCAGTACATCAGATGTTTACATCGCGTGAGTCTATCCATGTTACTACATCGGGCGTTGCCAAATGGATTTTTGCGATGTTGCCATTGTATCATCGAATTAGACACACAGTTGCAATGTGTTTTATGGTTTGTTGTGGAGCTCCACAGTCACATTGTGGGGACTCTGAAATGCCGTTACTTGTAGAAAGAATCAGCACAACGTCCATGATTCGTTCTTACATGATTCGTTCTTATTCGGTTTAGTGTAGTCCAGGTATGACGTGGCAAATTGAAACCAGGTTGGGTAGAAGTGGGGTTAGTAATAGAAAGCCCAAGTGTATTGTAATGATGCCAGGAGGTGTCCCAGGCATTCAAGATATTAAAATTAGTTGCCAACAGGTTGCTGGCAGTTTTAGGTGGAGGCTTTCTTTACTTCAATCGAAAACAAGTATGGTCACCGTAATATTCGTGCAAGGGTAACGTGATGTTGTTGGTTTCCTTTTTATGTTCACGCATGAGCGCATGCAAGCATCTGAGTGCAGGTGGAGCGATATTGCCTAATACAGGGAGCCAAGGTAAAAGTGTAGACCTGATAGTACCACTTATAGTTAAATGATACTGATAGTTCGTGTTTTGCCAGTTTATTGTTTAAGTGGAAACAAGAACTCTCAGTTTAAGAAAAGAAATATAACAAGTGAGCTGAGTAGACTCTGGCGACCCCCTTATGGAAAAGAACCACGATTAACACGTCCACCTCCACTATTCTCCTACATTCACACACTTTCGCTCTTCATACACCAACATGTACCCACATATACCCAGACACACACACGATGACCGCTTAGTCCTTTAAGCGGTTAATACGATTATTGCTTACATTAGGTTGGTCATTATTAATATTATTGTTAGTTCCATTCAAATTTAAGTAATTGTTTCTAATTAAAAATTGTATTCAATTTTTCAAAAATACTGGAAAAGCTAGATATTTGGAGAGAAAAAAAAACTGGACTAGTAACATTATGAATAATGTAACGGTTGTTGCTGTTAGAAAGCGGTACAGGATTATTTATATTAGATGAAAATATGTTAGCAGTAGTAGAACACAAAATAATAGCACTTTTGTAGGGATTTGACTCGATATAATTGTATCACTTAGATGCACAAATGTAACATTAATTGGTTTAGTTACCGTTTCAGTTGCAAGTTTAAGCCACTTTAAACTGTTTAGGTTTAATTATACTAATAAATGTTCGACATATTCTTATTGTTGAAGCGGTATATGGTTCCGGTGCACCTCCATTATCATCATTACCAATGCCATCAGGAGCCTTGTAGCGGAAACAACTTAATCCTGTCAGTAACTCAGAACACCGATTAAATGTCACCATTAGATATCATTCCCCGTTCGTTCCTTTTACAGGTTCCAACAATAGGTCATTGTTAATAGTTGACCCATGATACAATGCACTAATGAAAATTTTACATAAAAAAGAAAGAAAACATGCAATGGTGAAGGGTCAACTCCTACCATGCCAAGTTACAACCTGTAAATTTATTTTTCGAAAAGAAATAATAATCTAGGCTCCAATTATAGATTCATTCACCCACACATCAATACTCCATACATACACACACATGTACACGCATTCACGCACCCATTCATACATCTCTGCACAGCCTCACTTATATGCATATATAAAAAAATTATTCACCTCATGGTTTTTCCAGTCTCCACTCCCGTCGTTTAGTTCAGTCGCTCATCCTTAACCAGCTCCCAAACCGGTAAATTCCGGTTTCAGAATCTCAATATTGTTGCCCCGAAATTGGTTCAATCCCCTTGTAGATGTAGCAGGCGGTAAGAAATCTGAAGGGAATTATAACTTATCTCTCCGACTTGTTCCCTGGTGCTTGAGTTAACCCAGATTATCTCAAGCGGCAATTTTATAACTTTGATTTGTATATTTATAATTGATAACAACATAGAGTTGTAAGTAAACTTTTTGGGTTAACTTATTACGAACAAATTAAACCGTTCAAAATAAAACACAAAAACTAAATTGGTAACTTATATTATCCAGAGATTCAATAATTTTTCTTAGTTGTAATTACAACTACAATTATCACAGTTCCTAGGAAACAAACAACAGAATTTTCACAGTTCAAACAACAGCTAAATTTGTAAATTTATACTAATAACGAAGTGCACTATTTATAGGTTATGATTTTACTTTACAATTTTTGCAGTTCATAAGAAACAAACAACAGCTAAATTTGTAAATTTATACTAATAACAAAGTACACTATGTAAAGGTTATGATTACACTTTACAATTATCACAGTTCATAAGAAACAAACAACAGCTAAATTTGTAAATTTATACAAATAACAAAGTACACTATGTATAGGTTATGATTACACTTTACAATTATCACAGTTCATAAAACTAGTATCACAGATTTCTTTATACACAATCAGTATGACGAGAAACTACCATCAATATTTACCACCATAGTGCAGTTTAATCCAAATTATTGTTTCCTTGGTGGTTTTATCTGGATTATGATTCAACATAAATTGGTTTATTTTCCAAAACAAACATGCGACGTCTCTGCGTCAAAATCAAAACTCAAAAACAGCTGTCTACTTTTTAGACACAGAATCGAAAAATCTTCTGTAGACAAAAAGTCGAATTATGATTGATTCATATCATAAATGTTGTTTTTGAATTTTCTTAACACAGCACAAAACATGTAAAAATAATTGTTTGTTTTGAGAGTTTAAATTTGCAACACCCAATTGCAATAAAAAAAGCATGCGGCTAACTGCACTATAGTTAGAACCATAAAATAGCCATACGAGATTTTTCCTTTTTATTTGTGTAATTTAACTAACACGGTACTAACAAAAAAATTGTTTTTCTTAATTACAATAAAAAATCTCACGAATAGAAATGAAAAACAATTAAGAGTTTACATGCGTTGTAAATTTTTTGTGGGTTTTTGTTGTATAATTAACTAACGGGCCACAAACATATAGATTTTTTAAATTTTACTAATAAATTGCACTAATTAAAAAAATTTTTTGATTAATTGAACTAATTAATTGGCACTAAGACAATAATTGACAAAACCGATCAGAATCGACACCCTAAATGCATATTATTATAAACTAAAGAAAATATCAAAAATAATTGATTGAAGGTCATTATTTGTAAATAGTAAACAAAAAAAGTTTGTCCTTCGATCATAAAACATAAAAATTTATTTCCAGCATATGAAAATATTTTGTACATTTAAAGGGATCATCCACATGTATGCATAAAAGAACTTTTTATTTTCTATCATAGTTCTTCACGTGTATTTTACTTTTTTTTGTGTATTTACAAATAAGAAAATAAATAAAATTTAAGCAGAAAAAGAGCAAAATCAAATTTATTCATTTTTTTTATTTTTATTCTAAATATGTGTAATAAATAATAAAAAGATACAAAACAGGCCAAAAAGAAAAACATATTTAAGACATATATATCTTATTCATATGTTAAAATCTCAAACAGAAATTTTGTACTCTTTTTTATTTTTTAATTTTCATACATTATTTTGGGTCATACGTTACTTCTCTATTATACTCTATGGAATTATTTTGAACATTGTGTTACTGGAAATTTCTACAATAAACCGTTGGTGTTTCAAAGCTGTTGGAAGAATATTCTAGCTAGGAATATTGTTCGCTGTATTGTTTTCCTGTTGTTGTGGAACAATTAAGGAGTTGAAAACTTAATAAAACTTGGTGTTTGTGCTTACTTAACAGTGACCGAGGTCGGAAGAGATTTGGGAATTGTGTTTATCGAAGCCGCAGCTTGAGAAATGCCGTACAGCGTTTTCAATGATTCATGCACCAAGTGTTTAACGGGTTAGACTTTGTGTTCATTTATATTGTTGACCTTTTAATTTTCAGTAGAAATGCAGAAGAACATAGAGCTCATCTTCGCATAATTTTCGAGAGATTGTCGGAGTACGGGTTAACCATAAACCCCTAAAAATGTAGATTTGGTGTAGCTGAACTAGATTTCTTGAGCCACGAAGTATCTGAAAATGGCATATTACCATTCCGCGACAGAGTTCAAGTTATAAAACAGTTCCCGACACCAAATAGCATCCGCCAGACTCAAAGGTTTCTTGGCATGGCTAATTACTACCACCTATTCGCACCTCATCTCGCCGAATATCTGGCCCCGATTCATAAACATATCGCAGAGTTGCCAAAAAAAGGTAAGTCGAAGAATTTTTGTTGGGCACAACCATGCCAAGGAATGTTAGAGAAAGCCAAATCTTGTTTGGCGAACGCAACAATGTTGGCACATTCAGCTGAAATTGCCAAACTCAGTATTACAGCAGATGCATCTAGCGTTGCAGTCGGAGCTGCTCTACAACAAAGTCTTAAAGGCGGAAACTGGGAACCACTCAGTTTCTTTTCCAAAAAAGTTTCGGATGCCGAAATAAAATCCGCCGCATTTGATCGCGAGTTATTAGCTATATATTTAGCTATTAAACATTTTAGGTATTTCGTGGAAGGTCGAAGCTTCACGATATTTACTGATCACAAGCCTCTCGTGAATGCTATTTCCTCAAAAGCCGAGCGCAGTCCCAGGCAATCTCGACATTTGGATTACGTTTCGCAATTCACTACAGATATTAGGCATATCAAAGCGAGTGACAACGTCGTGGCCGACACGTTATCAAGAATAGATAGTGACGAATCAGCAGCCATCGATAAAACCAGTTTCACATTGGAGCAACTTTATAAGGCTCAAACAACCGATGACGAACTGAAACTGTTGCAGAATAACACAACCACAAGTATCAGATTGTTACTGTTGGATATACCAGCAAAAAGTTCAAAATTATGGTGTGAAGTTTCAACGGGTAAAAGTCGACCTTACGTACCCTCTTCACTTCGGAAATCTGTATTCCAATCTTTACACGATATTTCACATCCCGGGATTAGAGCCACTTGAAAGTTGATTACCTTAAAATATTTTTGGCCCAATATAAACAAAGATGTTAGCCTATGGGCGAAAGAGTGCGTAGTATGCCAGAAATCCAAGGTTAAAAGACACACGAAATCGGAGTATGGAGAATTCGAAGTACCAAACCGAAGATTCGAACATGTCCACATGGACATAGTCGGTCCTCTACCCCCATCTAAAGGTTTCATATACCTGTTAACTATCGTTTATAGATTCACAATATGGCCGGAAGCGTATCCTCTGAGAGATAACACACACATCAACAATAGCTAAAACGTTCATCTCAGAATACGTTTCTAGATTTAGAGTTCCGAAAGAGATAATAACAGATCGAGGGTCACAATTCGAATCTCGACTATTTCACGAACTAACTCGAATTCTTGGCACTCATCGAGCTCGTACAACATCTTACAAAGCAAGACCTAATGGCCTAGTAGAACGCTTGCATAGGAGTTTAAAAGCGTCAATACGTGCGAAAGATAATATCCAATGGATCGTCGAACTTCCCATTATTTTAAAAGTGCTTCGAGTGGCAATAAAAGAAGATCTGAAATGCTGTCCGGCAGATTTGGTATATGGACAGACATTGTGTGTTCCCGGTGATCTTTTCACAAATTGTTCCGATAAAGAAATACCACAACAGGAATTTGTCAAAATGCTGCAAAATTTCTTTTGCAATATTCGACCAAAAGAAACCAGGAACGACAGTCGACCAAATGTTTTTGTTCCTTCCTTCTTGGAAAACTGCGATTACGTATTTTTGCGAGTTGATAGAGTTAAAACGGGATTAACTAAACCATATGAGGGACCTTACAAAGTCATTCGTCGACTTCGGAAGCAATTTGTAATTGAAATCAAAGGAAAATCGGAAACGGTAGCGGTCGATCGATTAAAACCAGCATATCTAGCGCAGGATTCAGTAACTAATAATAAACTAATTGTTAAGAAATCGGTTAGATTCCGACTTTAATATCCAATCCAATTACGCATGGAGGGATCAGTTTTTATTAATTTGTTAATTTTTTTCTATTTTTTGATCCACGGGTGCGACAACCTGCGTACTCCAGTCCCTGCTATTGGCATATGAGTTAACATGAGATATACACACCACTAGCAATAGCGGTGAGATTTCACTAGCCAAGGTGATATCTTAGGGGTGCTGGCGGATGAAATGTATTCAGTCAACGGTAGCACTCTCAATCTTAGCTAATGAATATTCCTTGATGCTGGAACGCTGTAGCTTGCTCGAAGAAACGAGCCTACATATAACTATATATCTGAGCTTAAATCATTGAAAAATATACTGCGTCCCAAAGTCAAGGATTATGCAATAAGCTTTTTAAAACAAATTTGCTTTTTTTTTATCTCTTATTTTATTTTTATTTTCCCTATCGATGATCGTGATAGGATTTATGGTTTAGTTATCCATTATTTAACAAAAACATATTAAAAAAACAAAAAGAAAACAGATTTGCGTCCATTAACATCCTTAGAACGCATGTGGTTGTGGGACCTTGGTCTTAAAAGGTTTTTATGTGCTGTTGTGACACATATTGTAATGCCTACTACACATCACATTTTATTAAAAAAAAAAAAAAAGAAATTATCAAATCCAAAAACACCATTGTGCTAGTGAGTGAGACCAATTCGAAGTATGGTTGGAAAAACGTAACATTGGTGACATCGTCGGACTAGTTAGCTATGAAACAATGGTTTTCTAAAGTGAATTGAAGGTTCCTGAATTAAAGAAAGAAGAACGTGGATTGTTAAGAAGTGGGGAAAAAGCGAATTGATGCTACGGCTTCGAGAGGCTGTGGAAGCCAATGGAACAGAAGTGGACAATTACCAGTTTTTAATTGTTACAACAAATGCTGATTTAAAAGCAGCTGATGAGGAAAAAAGTTTTGTTGCAGAAACAACAATTTTATTCCCACCTGCAAATTGTGATTTTACGCAGTTAATGGCTTTAATGCACGAAATAAATTTTAATATGAACCAGCAACTGGATGCCGTATATACCAATTTGAATCAAAAGCTGGATATTGTAATTACAAATATGGCTGCTATAAAGGAAGAAATCAGCCTCAACCTCACTCAACAAATGGCTGCTACTAAGGAAGAAATAACTACAATATTGGCTGCAAATAAAATGAGATAAACCAGCAAATAAATGGGTTAACCGATTTTTTGGTCCGGCCGGTATGATATTACCTTTAGTTGCATAACTAAGTATATTTCCGTTTGTCTTGATTTCTTTAGGGGTGAAAGTGTCGTGTTTTCCGCTTCCGAGCGCTCAAGTCGAGTGTCTCTGGTTGTCTTCGGTGATATGGGTTGAAGTATCATTACATGACTAATGTCATGAGATATGGTAGATTGTGATGCCATTAAAAACGGACTTGAATTTAGATTTTGTGATATCACATCCAATCTCACTTCAGACTGATGTGATTTTGCAGAAACATTTGATTCAGAATTCTGTGGACGTAAAGTATTATCAGTAGAACCATGTGGAAAAGTTGGCGGTAGACTTGATGCAATATTTTCGGGATTTAAATAATTCAGGTCGTTAGTGTTAATGTTCAAAGACGGAATATCTGTATACGTATCGCTAACAGGGAAATTATTTGGCAAGGAAACACCCCAAGTAGGTTTTGCCAGACATTGACATACGGCCAAGCACTGGTCTATTAATGGTTAACAGAACTTGGCTATTGTTACTGGGCCAATACTAGAACCAATCTCGGCCGATCTATGGTTAACATAAAATAGCCAGTATATTGTTACCTTTGAATGGCCAAGAACTGGCCCATGAATGGTAAATATTACTTAGCTATTATTATTGGGCCAGTACTGTAGCCATGAATTTGCCGATCTGTCATTTTTTTTAAATTTCACTAGAGTATTATCCCTTTTAGAAATACATAGTTTGAAAAATTTCACATATAGTTTAGTTATCGCCTTGTCGGTTGAAAGACTATGGTAATAAAGAAAAGGTTGGTATTTGTTTTAATTTATTTTCATTTCTATTTTATTTTAATTATTTTGTAAATAATTTATTTAAAAAATATTATTTTATATTTTTTTTAATGGCGGAGTACTGGCGGAGTCAGGGAGGTTTTTGCCATTACTCAGCCATTCCTGCAACTGAACCAGTTGTATGGGGAGTTTTGAATTTTTTCCGTCATTTTTATTTGATTTTAAATTAGTTTGTATTTAATTTATTTAAATTTAATTGTTGATAATAATATATATTTTTTTTAACGGCTCAGTCATGGTTGCCAGTATTTGGCCCAAGAATGGCAACCATTTATTGTCCGAATTTATCATCCAGTAAAATTATATTAATGGCCCAGTCATGGTTGCCAGTACTCGCCCATTGCTGCATTGCTGGCTGCTAGTAATGGACCATTACTGGACCAGTTGTACAACCTTGTATGGGACCAGACGGTTTTTTGTGCGGTCACTGATGCAGGCTCTACGTCGTAATTATCCGATAAATTTAGTTTTATATTTTTTAAAAAGTTTGATGGTGCTATCGGGGCTTCGGAGTTTATATTGGAGTCTGATTTTGATATAATATTTGTATTTAAGTTAGGTCGTTCGGTTTGAAAATTTTTATTGTTGTTGTTTTCTGATTGGTTGCAATGTATTTTGGAAGGTGGATGTGAGGGATTTGAGAAATATTGATCCATGATATATGGTGGAATGTGTGATGAACTTCTAGAGTTACTTAGAGTTGTACTATAAGGGTTAGGCATAGTTTCTACTTCTAGCTGTAAAGGTTGGATGTTGCGTAGAATTCGAAAGGTTTGTTCTAGAACATTGGAAATTGCCAGAGCAGCAGAAAACAAGGCAAAAGATGACCCCCCTAAAGATCAGCTAATGAATGCAGTGGAGTTACGTTTTGGTTTTGTGGATTAAAACTATTTGGTAATGTCAGTTGAGGAGGTTTAGCAGTGTTTGTTATACTTTGTGAAGGAGTGTATGTTGTAGTTAAAATTGTGTCATTAAATTGAGAAGATCTAGGGAGATTGTAATCCATATTTGATACAAAATTTGACGTTGTAGATGGTAAGCTTTGTGTAACTTGAGCAATTGCATTGTTGGCTTGTACTGTAAGTGTATCGTCCGTTGTTCACTGTGATTTTCTGATGAAAGGTGAGAAATAGTCGCGTTATGTGAATATTAGGTTTTCGACTGAGTCAAATGATTTGTTTCTACCGGCTAGCAGAGCTTTGCCTGTGATACGTGTAACCAGTAGTTGTGAGTATCTCTTCTGTTCTTGGTCGTTTAGCCGAAACAAAAGGCATTTGGCACGTTTTTCGAAGATTTCTATTTTGCCATTAATATCGTCGGCGTCACCGTTTAGTTTTATGATCATGTTTGCTAATACTTAAATATCAGTGGTTTTGTTTGGTGGTTTGGTTTGCTCTGATGTTCTTGTAGAAGATAAAAAATATTCCCGTGATATGTACTCTAGGTCTTCGACTGGTTTGAATGGTTTGTTTCTAGAGGTTAACAGGGTTTTTCCTGTGATATGTGAGGACAAAAATCATGTAAACAAATTCTGTTCTAGTTTCATTACACTTAAAACTGTTTTTAGATGTGCTTTGGCTCGAAACATAAAAGTTTCTACTTTTTCAATATTGTCAAGCTCAAATTTGTCGACAATACCGACTAGGTCATCGATTAGGTTTAGTACTTCGTGTTGGTTATAGGTTGACATGTTTGATTAAGAATGACAGTATTTAATATAGGAAAAATAATAACCAAATCTGGAGTTAAAGTTATATATAAAGGTGTAAAATCAAATTTAAGAGAAAAAAGATATAACTATTAAAGTTATTATAGTACAACTATTTTACGGCAAATTGAGTACTAATTACCGTTTTAAAAAAATCTTAAAACAGTATATTATTGGTGTTGAACTTCATTCTGTCTTAAATTTTAATCTCGAAATCTTGAATTGATTGTTGTTCCTTGTTGGTTTTTGGTTTTACGTTGTGGTGGATGTGATTTTTGATGACATTTCTGGATCTCATGTGTTTTTTGTTGTTCTGCTTGAAATGTTTTGCTTTGTTTTGCTTGAAGCTGGAACAGACTTCGTTGTTACTATCCTTGTAATGGTTGTGGTTGTTGGTTCGTTTATTCCTTTCTGTCCTTATGTCGGAAAGGACTAACCGGCTGCGCCAAATGTAGTGCCAATATAACAACACTACTATACAGTAAAACGTAGTGCCAATATAAAGTTGGGTGCACTACTATATGATGATGTGAATCCTGTATATTGGTAAAACTATTATCAGCTCGAATCACGGAATTATTTAGTAATACTGGCTAAAAGATTAAATCACTGATTTCTTGGTTTGATAATTGCTGGGTTCACTTATTGGTTTATTTATTTTGTTGACAGAGTAAACTTATTAAATTAATATATTTTCTTGAATTAAAGATCGGTTTGTTTATATGAATAATTGCATAAATTGTTATATTAATAGTTGTCGGATTCACTTATCGAATAACTAGTAAACTTATTCAATTAAGATGTTTTCTTGAATTAAAGATCGGTTTGTTTATTTCATTCACTAAATAATTTATAACGGTTGTTCGTTTGACTTTTTGAATGATCACTTATATCGTTTTGTGGTTACCGTTAGACTGATTATTGCAACTTTTTTATCGATTGAACCCAAATCGTTTTTTTAAATTTTAAATTGATTACGCTTGAGAATTGATTTTTAAATTGAAACTTATTGTTAATTACTATGCAATCAATTTGACCCACTGAACAACTTTAGTTTTTGTTTTTCTTTCATTTTATTGTACTTAAGAATAACGTAATTTAATTTCAAGAATTTAACGTTTATTTTAATTTAAATTTAAATAAAGATTTAGGTTATTATGAAATCGCAGAAATATTGTTTTAATAAAATTGGAATAAATGTACGATTTGCGGAAAAGGTGTTATGAAATTTTGATATATAATTAGAACCGATTGAAATGGAAAACTAAAATTTAGGTCAGTGCTGTGTTTTTGTTGGATTTGTTTATAATTTGGAATAGAGATTTATTTGTTTATAATTTGGAATATTGGGAAATTTTTTTTGGATTTTTGAGATCAATTAAACTCAAGTAAGTAAAGAAGTAATTGGAATATTTTCAATTCAAAGGTATGGTTTGAAGTTTCTCAGAAAAAAAACTACAATTCACATTTTACGTGTTTCGGATCGGATTCGAACCTACCCTCGTCAGTGCCCAGCTCGAATCCTTGGGCAGACACGCTATCGATTACGCCGTTGAGGCGATGACAATTTCAAAGTTGAAACTTCTTCATCACTTAATTATTTTTTTACTTAAGTTGAATTTTTCCACTGTCATTAGACTCCATATTATGGAAATGCTTTTACATTATATGGGATTTTTTGCATTAAATTTCTAGACAATACTTTGTGTGAATTCATAGAATGGGGAACATTTCTATTCTAATTAACATCCTAAGTCACGATTGTACAGTCATTATTGATTGTTTCCAATCAATGTGAAATCAATGGCTGACACTTGGTCAATTTGTAGTTCTATTTGTATTAACATTAGACTACATTAAGGAATTTAAATTTATTTTGGATTTTTGAGATCAATTAAACTCAAGTAAGTAAAGAAGTAATTGGAATATTTTCAATTCAAAGGTATGGTTTGAAGTTTCTCAGAAAAAAACTACAAATCACATTTTACGTGTTTCGGATCGGATTCGAACCTACCCTCGTCAGTGCCCAGCTCGAATCCTTGGGCAGACACGCTATCGATTACGCCGTTGAGGCGATGACAATTTCAAAGTTGAAACTTCTTCATCACTTAATTATTTTTTTACTTAAGTTGAATTTTTCCACTGTCATTAGACTCCATATTATGGAAATGCTTTTACATTATATGGGATTTTTTGCATTAAATTTCTAGACAATACTTTGTGTGAATTCATAGAATGGGGAACATTTCTATTCTAATTAACATCCTAAGTCACGATTGTACAGTCATTATTGATTGTTTCCAATCAATGTGAAATCAATGGCTGACACTTGGTCAATTTGTAGTTCTATTTGTATTAACATTAGACTACATTAAGGAATTTAAATTTATTTTGGATTTTTGAGATCAATTAAACTCAAGTAAGTAAAGAAGTAATTGGAATATTTTCAATTCAAAGGTATGGTTTGAAGTTTCTCAGAAAAAAACTACAATTCACATTTTACGTGTTTCGGATCGGATTCGAACCTACCCTCGTCAGTGCCCAGCTCGAATCCTTGGGCAGACACGCTATCGATTACGCCGTTGAGGCGATGTTTCAAAGTTGAAACTTCTTCATCACTTAATTATTTTTTTACTTAAGTTGAATTTTTTTTTTTTTTTTTTTTTTTTTTTTATTATCTTTTAGTATAATTATCTAGAGTATTATTATCTAGAAATTATTAGTATTATTATCTAGAAATTTAATGCAAAAAATCCTATATAATGTAAAAGCATTTCCATAATATGGAGTCTAATGACAGTGGAAAAATTCAACTTAAGTAAAAAAATAATTAAGTGATGAAGAAGTTTCAACTTTGAAATTGTCATCGCCTCAACGGCGTAATCGATAGCGTGTCTGCCCAAGGATTCGAGCTGGGCACTGACGAGGGTAGGTTCGAATCCGATCCGAAACACGTAAAATGTGAATTGTAGTTTTTTTCTGAGAAACTTCAAACCATACCTTTGAATTGAAAATATTCCAATTACTTCTTTACTTACTTGAGTTTAATTGATCTCAAAAATCCAAAATATATTGGGAAATGTTATTAATTGTTTTTGGTTTTACTACAGCTATTTCCGCGAAAAACATCAAAAAATTTGAGAACTACGTGAAAACCTTGTTTTTTTTTATATTCAGCGCCCTCTAGCACTCACATTGATACTACTTCCATTACGCGATAAAAATTATTTGAAAGTGCATATTTCAAACTAAATTAAAAAAAAAAATTAAAAAAAAATTTGTTATACAATCCGGAAAAATGATTTTAAACTTTAAAACCTCAAAATAAGGGAGAAAACTAGCCTCAAAATTTTTTTTAATATTTTTATCGTATTTTACGGAAAAAATTATAACGGACTAATATATTTCTAAGAAAATTGTATACGCGTTAAACTACCTACAAAATAAAGACGTTTGTCATTCACGAAAAAAATTCCAATTTGTGAGCGTCACGGCAAAGGGGTTGGCCAAAAAATCTGAAAAAAATTACGAAATCGTTTTCTAATTGAGTACTATCAATTCCCAAAATTTGGGCAAAAACAAATTTTTGGTTGTCCCACTTCACGTGGAATGCCCCATATATATATATATATATATATATATATATATATATATATATATATATATATATATATATATATATATATATATATATATATATATATATATATATATATATATATATATATATATATATATATATATATATATATATATATATATATATATATATATATATATATATATAAATAATAAGTTTTTTGGTTAAAGACAATAAATAAAACAATGTTTTTAAAATTGTTTATCCGACAATTGTTTCGGTTTTAATAAACCATCTTCGGGGATAATTTTCATTCAATAAAAAATCTTATACAAAAAATAAACAATAATTAACATCAATATGAAAAACTTATTATGAAAAACTAACAATCAAAAAAGAAAAGGCTAACTATATAAAAAAAAAATTTGAAAGGAAATCGAAAACAACAATACAATGAAAAAAATTAGAAAATAGAAAATGTTAAGTAGTAAAGACTTCACTAAGTTTAATTTTGGTTAAAACTTTTTCAACTTTGTAAAACAAAATCGTAAGCGTTATGCAGAAAATCTGTATCAGTTTGTATATTAATACAATTTTTATGTTGTTTTATACGAATCATTTCTAAAATTCTCCTTTTGCTTAAATTTTTTTCTTTGTCCAAAATTTTAAAATTTTGAAGTGGTAAATTTTTACGACAGCTTCTTTTATGATTGGATAATGCACTCATATTATCATTACTATGTTTTTTTGCGTCGTTTAGATGTTGCTTTATGCGTTTCCCTAAATATTGCTGTGTTTGGCCTATATAAGATTTACCACATCCGCTATCTGCTTGATAAACCAAATTAGATTCAATATTGATGGGTGTTTTATCTTTTAGTTTTGAAAAAATTGTATTATATAAACTGTTATTAGCTGTTCCAACTACTTCGAAATTAAAGTTTTTCAACAAATGTTTTATTTGTTCAAAAAGACTTCTCACATAAGGTATAGTCATGTACATTTTGTTGTTGTTCTTTAAAGATGGTTTTTCTAAGATAGTTTTTTTATTACAATAAATTTGTTGATTTACTAATTTGCGTATAAAATTTTCTGGATAATTGTTTTTTTGGAGAGTCTCAAAAAGTAATTTAAAATTTTTAGTATGGAATTTTGGATCAGATAGGCTCAAAATTTTTTTAACCATTAAGGTAACGGTGTTTCTCTTATAAGATTGTGGTAGCCACGAATCAAAGTTCAAATATCTACCAGACCATGTTTTTTTATGGAACCAATCAGTAATTAATTTTCCATTACTTTGACGATGTATGATAAGATCCAAAAATGGTAGACAGCAATCAATTTCTGTTTCAAGCGTGAACTGAATATTGTTGTTAAAATTATTAAATTTATTAAGAAATTCTGGTATTTTGTTTTTGGGACAAGCAGTTAGAATGTCATCAACATATCGAAAGAAAAAAGGTGGTTTGAAGTTCATATCTTTTAAAACAGCTTCCTCAACATATTCCATTATTAAATTAGCACAAGATGGACTAACAGGTGAGCCCATTGGACTACCAAATATTTGTTTATATGCTTGTTGATTATATGTGAATTCACAATTGTTTAAAACCATTTCTAATCCTTCTATAAATTGTACCTTTGTTAATTTTAGTTTGTTCAGTTTTTTGATTTCCATCCAATTTTGTTTTACAATTTGAACAACAAGATTACTATCCACGTTTGTAAATAATGACACGACATCTAAAGAAATTAAAATGTAATCATCAGGAAGTTGATATTCACCTAATTTTTCTTTCAAATCTTCCGCATTTTTGATAAACGTGTTAGTTCTTCCCACAAATTTATTTAAAATGTTAGATAAAAAAGACGACAAATTATAAAGAGGTGTTCCTATAGAACTAACAATCGGACGAAGAGGCGTACCAGCCTTATGAACTTTGGGTAACCCATATAAATTAGCTGGGACACCGTAATAAGATCTCAGCCATTTTCCTTCATGTATAGATATTCGTTCTTCAGTTTCCCAAATCATTACCATTTTATTAAGATGTTTTTGAATACTGGTGGTTGGTACTTTAGCGATTTTTAAATAAGTAGTGTCATCTTGTAGCAATGTTTGTATTTTAAAATCATAATCACTTTTTTTCATAACAACTGTGATATTTCCCTTGTCAGCTTTTAATACAATTATATCCTCATTTACAGTCAGAAAAAATTTTTGGTATTTTTCAAATCATGAAGTAACATTAATTCTTCATTTGATAGTAATTTTTTATGGTTATGTTTATGTTTAAAATTCGTCAATATGTTGACAAAACGATTCCGTAAATTTGACTTTGTTAAATCGTCAAATTGATCTTCACAATTCAGAAGAACACTTTCAACACCACACACTATTTTATCAAAAGGTATTCTTTTTGGAGTAACAGGAGGAGCAAATTTTTCTCCGAGTTTCAAAACATTTTCCACATTTTCTGTTATTGTTGTTTCGGAAAGATTCACTAGCCAATTACCATCTGATAAAGCAGAAAAACGATTTTCAGCTACAGTTGCGTTGTCACGGTCTATTTCAACAACGATGTTTTCTTGGTGATCTACTAAATTTATTGGTTGTGGTCTTAAAAGGTTATCAATTTTACGACGATGATTAATTTTTATTTCTTCAAAAACATTTTTAAATTGTTCTTCTGCGCGATCAAAAATTAAAGAAGATAGATCAGGTGGTAGATTTTCAAAAATATAAATTCTATAATTTTCAATTTGTTTCTCATGTTTTCTAATAGTTCCAAAAATTTCAGTAATTTCACGACTGAGGATTGTGAACAAAAAACGTTGTTCTGCATTTTCAAAAAATTTTTTGTCTATTTTAGATGTGTTCTTGAGATGTCTATTTTTTGGTAAAACACCTTACTTTCTATAACGTAGCAATAAATACTTTTTATTCAGGGCCTTCGCTAGCTTTAATTTCTCGCTAAAAAATTGAGCAACAGTTTTCATTGTATCATTGTTCGTTTTTCTTTTTAAAAATTTAAAAAAGTTCTTGTTTAAATTTGTTCTTCTTCGTTTATTTTATTTTCAATTTTTTAGCGAGAAATTAAAGCTAGCGAAGGCCCTGAATAAAAAGTATTTATTGCTACGTTATAGAAAGCAAGGTGTTTTACCAAAAAATAGACATCTCAAGAACACATCTAAAATAGACAAAAAAAATTTTGAAAATGCAGAACAACGTTTTTTGTTCACAATCCTCAGTCGTGAAATTACTGAAATTTTTGGAACTATTAGAAAACATGAGAAACAAATTGAAAATTATAGAATTTATATTTTTGAAAATCTACCACCTGATCTATCTTCTTTAATTTTTGATCGCGCAGAAGAACAATTTAAAAATGTTTTTGAAGAAATAAAAATTAATCATCGTCGTAAAATTGATAACCTTTTAAGACCACAACCAATAAATTTAGTAGATCACCAAGAAAACATCGTTGTTGAAATAGACCGTGACAACGCAACTGTAGCTGAAAATCGTTTTTCTGCTTTATCAGATGGTAATTGGCTAGTGAATCTTTCCGAAACAACAATACCAGAAAATGTGGAAAATGTTTTGAAACTCGGAGAAAAATTTGCTCCTCCTGTTACTCCAAAAAGAATACCTTTTGATAAAATAGTGTGTGGTGTTGAAAGTGTTCTTCTGAATTGTGAAGATCAATTTGACGATTTAACAAAGTCAAATTTACGGAATCGTTTTGTCAACATATTGACGAATTTTAAACATAAACATAACCATAAAAAATTACTATCAAATGAAGAATTAATGTTACTTCATGATTTGAAAAATACCAAAAATTTTCTGACTGTAAATGAGGATATAATTGTATTAAAAGCTGACAAGGGAAATATCACAGTTGTTATGAAAAAAAGTGATTATGATTTTAAAATACAAACATTGCTACAAGATGACACTACTTATTTAAAAATCGCTAAAGTACCAACCGCCAGTATTCAAAAACATCTTAATAAAATGGTAATGATTTGGGAAACTGAAGAACGAATATCTATACATGAAGGAAAATGGCTGAGATCTTATTACGGTGTCCCAGCTAATTTATATGGGTTACCCAAAGTTCATAAGGCTGGTACGCCTCTTCGTCCGATTGTAAGTTCTATAGGAACACCTCTTTATAATTTGTCGTCTTTTTTATCTAACATTTTAAATAAATTTGTGGGAAGAACTAACACGTTTATCAAAAATGCGGAAGATTTGAAAGAAAAATTAGGTGAATATCAACTTCCTGATGATTACATTTTAATTTCTTTAGATGTCGTGTCATTATTTACAAACGTGGATAGTAATCTTGTTGTTCAAATTGTAAAACAAAATTGGATGGAAATCAAAAAACTGAACAAACTAAAATTAACAAAGGTACAATTTATAGAAGGATTAGAAATGGTTTTAAACAATTGTGAATTCACATATAATCAACAAGCATATAAACAAATATTTGGTAGTCCAATGGGCTCACCTGTTAGTCCATCTTGTGCTAATTTAATAATGGAATATGTTGAGGAAGCTGTTTTAAAAGATATGAACTTCAAACCACCTTTTTTCTTTCGATATGTTGATGACATTCTAACTGCTTGTCCCAAAAACAAAATACAAGAATTTCTTAATAAATTTAATAATTTTAACAACAATATTCAGTTCACGCTTGAAACAGAAATTGATTGCTGTCTACCATTTTTGGATCTTATCATACATCGTCAAAGTAATGGAAAATTAATTACTGATTGGTTCCATAAAAAAACATGGTCTGGTAGATATTTGAACTTTGATTCGTGGCTACCACAATCTTATAAGAGAAACACCGTTACCTTAATGGTTAAAAAAATTTTGAGCCTATCTGATCCAAAATTCCATACTAAAAATTTTAAATTACTTTTTGAGACTCTCCAAAAAAACAATTATCCAGAAAATTTTATACGCAAATTAGTAAATCAACAAATTTATTGTAATAAAAAAACTATCTTAGAAAAACCATCTTTAAAGAACAACAACAAAATGTACATGACTATACCTTATGTGAGAAGTCTTTTTGAACAAATAAAACATTTGTTGAAAAACTTTAATTTCGAAGTAGTTGGAACAGCTAATAACAGTTTATATAATACAATTTTTTCAAAACTAAAAGATAAAACACCCATCAATATTGAATCTAATTTGGTTTATCAAGCAGATTGCGGATGTGGTAAATCTTATATAGGCCAAACACAGCAATATTTAGGGAAACGCATAAAGCAACATCTAAACGACGCAAAAAAACATAGTAATGATAATATGAGTGCATTATCCAATCATAAAAGAAGCTGTCGTAAAAATTTACCACTTCAAAATTTTAAAATTTTGGACAAAGAAAAAAATTTAAGCAAAAGGAGAATTTTAGAAATGATTCGTATAAAACAACATAAAAATTGTATTAATATACAATTGTATTAATATTAATTGTATTAATATACAAACTGATACAAACTGGAGTTTTTGCAAATGGCGACTGAGTGAGTTTCTCAAATAAATTGTGGAGTTGAAATAAATTAAAATAAATAAAATAGTGATTTTTTAATACTAATTAATATCTAACAACGATATATAATACCAGTTTTAACATGCCAAAAAATATTAATACAAGAAGTAACACTATTAACTCAACAGAAATAAATAGTTATGAAAATGAAGATCCATCTCTCAAAGAAATAATGGCGGCCATCCTAGAAAATCGTAATTCATTTACTACACAAATAGAAAAAATTAATATTACGATAACCAATCTTGAAAAAGAAAACAAACTCCTTAAGAAAACTGTTAAAGATATCCAAGTTAAACTATCTGATTGTTCCGCCAATGTTTCAGAAGTACAAAAAGAAATTAATCGCATTAAACAAAAGGAATTCATAAATGATATTCTCATAACTGGTTTACCTAGCGATATTACATCGTCTGAAGTTGTTATTGAAAAGTTATCACTCTAAAAAAAAACCGTGTAAAATTACATTTATTATAAATGGCATTCAGTTACCATTTATAATAAGAGTAATTTTCAACCAGCGCTTTAAAGTCAGTAAAAATACGCAATTAGTTGTAAGTTAAAATACACTAAAGTGTGTATTATTAGTCTTAATTTTGTGTAATATTGACTGTAAAAATACAACTTTAGACGTATTTTTTAACAATATTTTACACTGATTTATTTGCATATTACGTCACAATGTGTAAATTAATCAATAAAGGTGTTTTTGCAATAAATACAAAATTATCTTTGCTGCATAAAAAAATAAATCTTTATTTCATAAAAAGAAAATCATTTAAAAATTCATTAACAAATTATAACATTAAAATTATAAGAAAAAAGAAAAATTTCAATTTTCTTGTATAAGTCACTCATTCTGTGGCCATCAACCTTAAAATTAAATTATTGATTTTTTGAAAAATTATTGATATGAGTTTTAGAATCAATTACATTTTCTGAGTTATATTTGAAAAATATCTAACAAAGAATTTAATAGTTTGACTGTTTGACTGTTTGAGATATCTCCTAGGGATTGCAATCCCGGGATTACATTCCCTAATATCTCTTAATAACATATTAAAATTATTAATTTGGATGGGTTTTTATTAAAATTATAAAAAAAGCTAAACTTAAGTCTATTATTAAAATTAATCCTTTGTGTTCTGATGTTTAAACGCGTTCAATAATAATATATATGTATGCTCGTTCTTCATCGTTTTGAATTGATGTTTCTGTAAAATAAATATAATTAATAAAATTGTAAATATATTTAAAAAGAGCTTTCGAACGCACATAGTATCCATGATCTGTTAATGTTAAATATGTTTTTTGATCTCCTATTAAGTAGTCTTACGTAGTGTTTGAAAAATATTTTTCAAATAAGCTCCATATACAGGGTGAGTTTTTAAAAAATGCCAGGCTTTTATCTCGAGAACCATGCTAGATGGGACAAAATAACCCAAGATAGTATTTGTTAAGCGTCAAGGGGGACGTCCAATGGTAATATTGAATGACCTTGAAACTCATAAGTATTGGAGATATATGCCAAAATAGGTTTTTTTTAAATTAGAACCTATACATTTAATATTTTTTTTTAATTAAGTAAATCAAACTACACACTTTTTGCCTACAAAATTTTTTTGTAAAGTGTACGATTTTGTAGATATGATGAAAATTGATTTGCACTAAAGCAAACGTGTCTTCGCTAAGTTCTTCAGAAAAAAAATAAAATTTCAATAAATCAAAAAAAACAACGAAAATCAATTTCACGCAGTAGACCACGATGCAATAATATTTAGATTAATGAATGATTTTCGTTGTTTTTTTTTAATTTATCGAAATTTTATTTTTTTTATGAAGAACTTAGCGAAGACACGTTTGCTTTAGTGCAAATCAATTTTCATCATATCTACAAAATCGTACACTTTACTAAAAAATTTTGTAAACAAAAAGTGTGTAGTTTGATTTACTTAATTAAAAAAAAATATTAAATGTATAGGTTCTAATTTAAAAAAAACCTATTTTGGCATATATCTCCAATACTTATGAGTTTCAAGGTCATTCAATATTACCATTGGACGCCCCCCTTGACGCTTAACAAATACTATCTTGGGTTATTTTGTCCCATCTAGCATGGTTCTCGAGATAAAAGCCTGGCATTTTTTAAAAAACTCACCCTGTATAACAATAATTATATTTTTATAATATGAAAGAAAAGCTTATATTACAAGTAAAACACTTAAACATTATAAACAATAATTAATACGACACTACACAACAGTATAAAAAAAAACAATCCGAACTTAGAAAAAATTTATAACAATTAACAACTTTTGATTCCATTTCCAACGTATTTTTAGTTTTGATACGTATATAATTTATTCGCACATAGTAATTCGTAAATTTACAACAATAGAAGAGTAAAAAAACCAAATATTTAAATTTTAAATTTTTGGATGCATTTTAACACTTTTTGTCGTAAAAACACAACAAAAAAATTAAGATTTACGTATTTCGTCGTTAAATAATTACAATACACCTTCTTGGTGGAGTTTTTAACTCCGTGAGGAATATTACTTAAAAAAAGACGTAAAATAAGGCTTATTATAATGGTAAATGTACGTCTTCATATATCGATTTTTTAGAGTGTAGATAAAGTGTTTCAATTTGGATTAGAAAATGTTCGATCCTCATATAAAAAGTTTATAGTCAGTAATCGTAACCCAAGTGTAAAACTACTGCAGGTGATAGTTACATTTAGTGATTCCAAAGGAAAGAAGGTTTTGCTCAATAAATTGAAAACAAATGGACCTTTATTGTTGAATCAGCTGTTTCCCGCATATACATATAATAACAAAATATTCATCAGTAATCGAATGACCTCACTTAATGTAAAGTTATTAAAAAAGTTGAACGATATTAAAAACCAGAAAAAAATATCATATGCCTGGTTCAACTACGGTAATATTTATGTTCAAAAATCACATATCAATTTCATATTCCTTATTCAACTACGGTAATATTTATGTTCAATGATCACATTGTTACAAATTATAAATTTAAATTTAATATTCTAATTAACAGGGTTGACTTTAGTGACCATCGATATATTTTGACTAACATTGACTTACACGATTCAGGGCCTAAACATGTAACATCATTGATAACAAATAACCAGAACATCGAATTAGCATTACAAAGTAAAAATTTTACAGGATTTAATTTCGAATCAATTTACTTGTTTCTAAAGGACTTAATTAAACGTAATATGAAAATTAAAACTTACAAAATCAAACTCATTTTCAAAAAACCGTGGTTTACTCCGGAATTAAAAGATTTAATGAACACAAGAGATCAATATTATAAATTACACAAAAAATTTCAGCAAAATAATTATTTTCACGAACAATTTAAAGTATTGAGATCTAAAGTTCGTCAAGAAATTCTGAGCTCCAAAATCTATTATTACTCTAGTAAAATACGAAATTGCATTACCGATTCCAAAAAGGTTTGGTCTGTCATAAATGAAATCCTTTATAATAAACCACAAATTAAAAATATCAATACCATCAATTTAAAAGAAAATAATGAACTCATAACTGATCAGAAGGCAGTTGTGAATATTTTAAACCAATACTATAATAATGTAGGGTTATCCTCAGATCATTGCAATAGCCAAATTCCTAATAATATAGTTCCAACCCACAACCTAAATCCTTGTATGAAAATAAATAACTTTTCAGAAGCCACTGAAGATGAAGTTCTCAAAATTATTACAGAGCTTGACAGTAACTCCGCAAAGGGATACGATCATATTTCAACTAAATCAATAAAAGCAATAGCACATGAGATTGTAAAACCATTAACGGAAGAAATAAACGTTAGCATAAACTCAGGAATTTTTCCAGACTACTTGAAAATAGCACGTATAACACCTATTCCTAAGACCGGTGATAAATATGACAAAAATAACACCAGACCAATTTCAATTTTGCCCGTATTCTCCAAAATATTTGAAAGAGTCATACTCAGTCGCTTGACTAAGTTTATAGATGACCATAAAATTATTAACTTCCACCAGTATGGCTTCCAAAAAAATACAAGCACGTTATCAGCAAGTCTAAACTTTACCGAAAATATTTATAACTCTCTTAATTCAAAACAAAAAGCTGCATGCATTTTTCTAGACTTTCGTAAAGCGTTTGATTGTGTAAAACATTCAACCCTTGTTGAAAAACTAAAAAGAATTGGAATCTCTGGGATAGCATTAGAACTTCTTAAGAATTATTTGCAAAATCGGAAACAATTTGTTCAGATCGGCGTCGCTAAATCTGAATATTTGGATGTTAAATGTGGTGTCCCACAGGGGTCAATACTTGGACCAACACTTTTCTTAATATATATCAATGACTTATTCGACTTAAAGCTAAAAGGAAATCTACAATGCTTTGCTGACGATACTATCCTAACATATTCCTGTTCCAGTTATGAAGAGCTTAAACTATCTATGGAACATGATATGACACTCATAGATAATTGGTTAAATGAAAATTCTCTGAGCTTGAATGAAAAAAAATCTACGTTTCTGCATTTTTGCCTTAAGAAAAATGTGTCATCTGACCTCTTTAGCAGCATATATTTTAATCGTAAATGCATAACTTCCTCAAATGAAGTGTCATATCTAGGGCTCCATATTTCATCAACTTTTAACTGGACATATCATGCAGACGTCATAAAAGCTAGAATATCACCATTTATAGGAGCTTTGAGAAAAACATCAAAATTCATTAGCCAGGAAGTCAAACTTCATCTGTACTTTTCATATATCCACTCTCATTTGATATATTTACTCCCAATATGGGGTTCACTGACCGAATCAAAAATAAATGAATTGCAAATATTGCAAAATAAGGCCCAAAGAGCAATTTTTGGTTTTCCCAAGCTTCATCCCTCTAAGTTAATGTACTCGGAAAAGGTGCTACCTTTCTCAAAATTAATTGTCTACGAATATCTATTCCTAATTTATAAAATAACTAAAGCCCTCATTAGAACTCGAAACTTCTTAATCCAAAATCTAACAGTAACAAATAGACCAAGTAGAACAGCTGGCCTCTTTAGATTACCCAACTATAGTGTCAATGTCGCCATGAAAAGTGCATTTTATAGAGGCATTGACCTTTTCAACAGTCTTACTACAAAAGCCAAAGAAGCCACTATCAGTCAATTCAAAACAGAAGTCAAATCCGATTTGTACACAAAATATTGTCAGGAGTATGATACTCGCCATAAATTATTGCCATCGCTAGCTTTTTTTACTTGAATACTTCACATTATTTATGTTTACCTCATATTATTTAAAGAAATAGTACGAATAAAAACTGCCTATTAAGAATATTTCATTATTGTACCCAACAGGTTTTCATTGTCACCAGTTTGTAATTTTTGTTATTGTTGTTCTCACTCATCACTGTAACTAAAATTTCTTCTGAATTATTTATTTAATACCATATTTTATTACATTATGTGAAATCAATTTTATATTATAACATTTTCAAATAATTATAAAAACAAAATTCTGGAATAAGAATATACATATTTATTTGGAATTAAGAATATATTTAATGATATATTAAATTGTAGCATATATTTTGTAACTCATTTAGTTTAGTCTACACTCAAAAAAAGAAAATTCACTTTTACTTAGTTTTTTTTTTTTTTTTTTTGAGTGTATATTTGCCCTTAATCTATGTTATATCAATAACTAATGTTTTCCTACTTGAATTTTTGTGTTTTTTGGAAAATACATAAAAAAATTAAAAAAAAAAAAAAAAAAAAAAGATACAGATTTTCTGCATAACGCTTACGATTTTGTTTTACAAAGTTAAAAAAGTTTTAACCAAAATTAAACTTAATGAAGTCCTTACTACTTAACATTTTCTATTTTCTAATTTTTTTCATTGTATTGTTGTTTTCGATTTTCTTTCAAATTTTTTTTTTATATAGTTAGCCTTTTCTTTTTTGATTGTTAGTTTTTCATAATAAGTTTTTCATATTGATGTTAATTATTGTTTATTTTTTGTATAAGATTTTTTATTGAATGAAAATTATCCCCGAAGATGGTTTATTAAAACCGAAACAATTGTCGGATAAACAATTTTAAAAATATTGTTTTATTTATTGGCTTTAACCACAAAACTTATTATTTATATAATACAAGCCAAAAATCACATAATATATTATATATATATATATATATATATATATATATATATATATATATATATATATATATATATATATATATATATATATATATATATATATATATATATATATATATATATATATATATATATATATTAGGGTGCTTTTTTTTTGGGCGACAATTCTTTTTTTCTGGTGCCCCATCAAAATTTTGTTGGAAATACCCAAGAAAACATCCTCCTAA